>CATIWQ010174017.1:0-11848 GCA_949673415.1 Euphorbia schlechtendalii | reverse complement strand
TGATGGGAATATGTAAATTCTTGGCTTTCTGCTATGTTAATACTGCTTCTTTAAATGTCTGGATGTATGACTACGTTATCTTATAATGCATTGTTTTTTTATATGTTTTTCTTATTGCTTGTTCAATGTCTGTTTTTCAATTAGTTGAATTTTGGTGAATAAAGTTGAAACAAACCTCTCGTATTTCCGTAACAAATGAAAGACGATCTTGTAAATAAAACCTAATGGAGAAACAAGACTATCATTTTTGTTTAAATAATTGACAGTAAACAATTGTTCAATTATCTTCTTAATCTTACGTCGCTTAAGCCAATTGAGTGAAATTACAAGTAATAAAATTATCTTATTGAATTTTCATTGAAAGAAGAATAAGTTAAAAGTAATAAAATTACAAAATTTAGGAGTTGACTTTTATCAAAGCTTTAACTCCTTAATTAGGAGAAATTACTAAAATATCCTTCTATCTAAAGTATCCTTGTGTCTAACGGTTACAAACAGAATTATAGCTAACTAACTAACTAACTATTTGTTATCTTCTCTACCGAATGTTCCCTTGCAAGATGGAAGTCATTCCAAAGTAAACAGTTCCATCTTTCTGCTATTTTGCTAAAAACTGGAGTTGTTAATTCACTGCAAAAAAAAATAGCCTACAAAATTTTTTATAATGAAAAACATAATAACATATTTCAATAAGGAAAATTTTATATTTATAAAAAAAATGAAACTCGTATTTTATATTATTACTTTATGTCAAAATTTTATTTTAATATTAAATCTTAAACTTTATATACATGAATAATATTTTCCAAGATATTCAAATATTTTTTATGGATATTAAACTAATAGCTTACATAAATATTTGTTAAGTGAAGAACAATATTCATTTACCTATTAGTAGTGCTTGAATAATATAAATAAAAAAATTTTAAGCGAATAATTCATGAGACACAAAATTAAATAGGGCTTTTTATATAATTGCCCCCTATGGCATATGTATTTAAAAAGTAAGAACCCCACTATTAATGAAATTAAATATATGAACTACATACTTCAACGTTGAATTTAAATATATCATGTAAATTAAAAAAAATAACACAAAAACCTAAAAGAATTTAATTTTTTTAATGAAAGAAGTTTTGAAGGAGTCATTGTTTGATCCCTAATCATCCCCACCCACTAGAATTAAATCTTAATACAATGTTAAAAATGATCAGAAAAAAAATAAAAAATAGATGGATCAAGACGTAATTTTGCCAATAAAAATTGCATAGAATTATTGGAGATAGTGTATTATAAGTAGGATTATAATTGAAAAAAAAAATTGCTTAAAATTATTGAAGATAGTGTATTATAAGTAGGATAGGATTTTTGAGTCTCTAAAGTTGGAATTTAATAAATTTTTAAAATTGAGTTATTCTCAATCATCTATAATAATTAAATGATTGAAATTTAATGTACCGTAAATCCTATAAAAAACTAAAATTATATCTCAAACATTAATCCCACATTTTACCACAAACCCTAGGGAACCTAGATCCTTATAAATGTAAGAGTTAATTAACAATTTCCTCTTATTGGATTAACGATCATTCTTTCTACTTTTTCTTCCTCTTCCTCTCTCTCTGTTTAGTTTTCCATCTCTCTTTCTTTTTCTTTTTCTTTTCTTTCTTTCTATGTACATGCTTGCAAGATTGAAAGCTAGAACAAGTATATGCATCCACAATGATTATAAGATTCATATACTTGCAAGCGAAAACTTATAAAGAAAGAAAGAGAGATACAGAAAACGAAAGAGAAAGAAAGTAGAGATATAGGGAGGGAGAAAGAGGAAGAGAAAGAATGAAAGAAAGAGAGAAACAGTGAACGGAAGAGAGAGAAAGAAAGAATAGAAATAGAGAGAGAGAGAAAGAAACTTTCTTTTATTGAAAGTTGAATTGTTTGTTATATAAATCTTGTATTTGATTTTTATAATTATATTGTGGTTGGCAAGATACCTTGTTCCAGTAACTCTGAAAGTTGGGCAGTTTGTGTATGTTGTGAAAGAAAGAAAGTAGGGAATTCTTTGTTTGTCTCTTTCTTTTACTAAATTTGAATTGTTTGTTATATCTTGTATGTAATTCTTATAATTATATTATGGTTGCAGATTCCTTGTTCAGGTTAATCTGAGAGTAGAGCACTTTATGTATGTCGTTCGGAAGAGAATAAAGCTTAGTGCCGAGAAGGCTATATTTATTTTCGTCAAGAATGTTTTGCCTCCCACTGGTAGGGAAAATCGAACACATGGCTTCGTTTGTCGAAATTTCTTTGTCAAATAATTATCTTTATGCAATCGATACATGGTGATATATGGTTAACATAATGAAGAACTATGTTAACAGCAGCGATGATGTCAGCAATATATGATGTCATCAGTGGAACAGAATTAATGTCTTTTAAGATAAAAAGGAAGGTTCGTCTTGATTGATGATATGGGAATATATAAATTCTTGGCTTTCTGTTATGTTAATATTCTCTATAATACTGCTTCTTTAAATGTTTGGATGTATAACTATTATTAAATGCATTATTTGTTTGTATGTCTGTTTTTCAATGAGCTAAATTTTAGTTCTAGAAACTCATTGGTATTTTATGAATGACTGGGTGTAAAATATATGCATATTTTGAAAAAAAAAAAAAAATGAAAGAATCTCATTCTCCTCTATATGGAGGAGACTTTGTAGTAAGTTTAACTCATGAGCTAATTGACTTGTTGATCGATGAATAAAGTTGAAATAAACATCTCCTATTTCCCTGACAATTGAATAAGAATCTTGTAAATCAAACCGAATGGAGAAAGAAAAGTAGAAAACTAACATGTTTGTTTAAACATTTGACAACAAACAAATCGTCAATCTCAACAATTATTTTCTTAAAGTTATGTTTGCTTAAGCCAATGAGGCCGCTCAAAGCAGCCTAAGCCATGAATGATGCACAAAACTAAATAAAAGAGATAAAGATTAATTTTTCATTGAAAGTAATAATATATTACAAGTGATGAATTTACACAAGATGAAGGAGTTGCCTTTTTTCAACGCTTAAACTACTGTATAAAGTGAAATTATTTAAGTACCCTCATGGTCAACGACTATAAACAGAATTATAACTAAATAACTAACTAT
This sequence comes from Euphorbia schlechtendalii, assembly GCA_949673415.1. Classification (NCBI taxonomy): domain Eukaryota; kingdom Viridiplantae; phylum Streptophyta; class Magnoliopsida; order Malpighiales; family Euphorbiaceae; genus Euphorbia; species Euphorbia schlechtendalii. The sequence goes on along the minus strand of CATIWQ010174017.1, from coordinate 8,690 downwards.
ATGTTTTCTTTCCATATCTAATACTTGCAGGATGGAAGTCATCATCCCAAAATTAAATGTTTTAGTTTGTTAATGGGCTAGTGAACATATTTGCAAATTGATCTTTCGATGAAATAGAAATGGATGATTCCATCTTGAATTTTTGTCCAAATGAAGTGACGATCAATATCCAAATACTTCGTTCTTTAATGAAAAACTGAATGTCTGCAATATAATTTCCTAATGTATTATCACAAAAGAGTAAAAGTTGAAAAAAAAAAATCAAATTCTTTAAATCAACGACTTTGCAGACATGCGATTGACATGTCATGCTACCAAAATCAACCCGTAGTATATTGGAGATTAACAATAAGTATTTATTATATTTTTTAAAATTAGTTTGTTATCAGCCATCACACACAGTAAAATAAACAAAAATAAGATACTTCTTTTTCTTCAAAGTTCAAGAATTTGAGAATGGAATAAGAGAGGAAAAGGCTATTAACATTCTAATAAAAATATTTGGAAGAACATGAGTGTAAGCAGAACTATGTCCTCTGTGCTTTTCCCTTAGCCCATTATCTAGTCTATTTAAGCTTTCTTAGTTTCCAAGTCCGGTTTTGTAATCTTTATTGGGCTTTTGTAAAGCTGTTTATGTTAAGCTGTTTTTGGGCTTTGATGAGTAGTATATATACTCTATTAGTGCTTTAGGGTTGAATGCGCGAGTTTGAGAATTTCAGAGAGAAATCAAAAGTTGTTTTTCCCCTTTTTGGCTCTATTCAATGGCGATTTGCATAGCCTCGATCTGTTCTTGAAATTGCCCTAGTTCAAAGGATTAAAGAGTGATTCTGTAGAGGCGATTGTCATCTTCAGGTTTCAAGGTTTGAGCTTATCTTCAATAGCGGTATGTCTTTGTGTTCTGTATAAGTTTGTTGGGATTTTTTTTAGGTTTCTTTCTGGGATTTCTTCCTTTTTCTGTAACAAATTTCCTTGTACCTTAGAGCAATCAATAAAGCATCTATCCTTCTCCGAGCAGACGTACCTCACGTGGGTTGATTGGTAGAACTACCAATCATAGAGGGAACTGCAAAAAAAATATTTTTGTGTTCTTTACTTTTCAGTGTTTTTGTGGTTGAGTTGTATGATTGCTTTATTTCTTTGCTTCGGATATTGTTTGATTACTCTTTGTTAAACTGATAAATCTCGAGCTATATCGTAACATGTGGTATCAGAGCTTGTAGATGAAGATCTAGGGTTTTTGAACCTTTTGTTCTTTTTCTTTCTTTCAGATGCTTGTAAATTTTCTTTGTGTATTTGATATATGCGTTTTCGTTGTTCTCCAAGAAAGTCTCATTTCTAGGGTTCAAGTTTCTTTAGGTTAAATCCTTTGTCATAAGTTTTCTTTTGCGATTCTTTGACCTAAATTTTTTTTCAGTCAAATACCAATCTGTTTTGCAAAAAACCTTTTACTGCAGTCTGACTTTGTTCCTTTTTTTTGTTCTTCTCATATCAGTGTTATAATCTGCTAAGTGTAACGTTTATAGGATATTTATACCTCTCTTCTGATTCATTGAATATCTAATTGTTTGTTCTTTTTGTTTTATCGCGAGGAATCCCACTAAGAGACCTTTGGCATCTTTGTGGACTCCCTTGGTCAAAATCGCAAAGTACAAGCATTTTACTGCTTCCACTTACACCTTTATGATTCAAAATGCCCCTTTGAAAAATAGGGGTTCTATGTATTGTAAGTTCCTTAAACTCTCCCTATATCAGTAGCACTGTTAAAAGAAGTGGAATATTGTAAGTTTCTTTCCTTAATCTTTTCTTTTTCTTAATTGTGCTCCACCTCATGCATGCTTGAACCTACCTATAGTCTTTATGCATGATAGGAAGCTAATTGTTATTGAATTGATCTGTCTTTGATTGAAAATAGGTATTTTGTTTATGCTTGTTCATTAGTTTCTTCAGGTTCAATCATTAAACCTGTTTCTTAAGTGTTCTTGTTTGAATTCTTCTAGGTTTCTTGTCTTATTCTTCTTGATAGCCTATCCTTTCTGTTTCTCTTTTCTTGCCTTCTTCAACATGTCTATATCTAAAATTACTTTAGAAAATTTTAATGGAAAAGTGACTATTTTATATGAAAACAAAAATTAAAGGTTGTAATGGTACAAACTAAATGTAATAAGGCATTAAATGGTAGAGCTAACTTTTCTGCCACTCTTGCTGAAGAGGAGAAAGATGAGATAATGGAATTAGCTCACTCTACTATTATTTCAAACTTGACTGACAACATTGTTAGGAGGGTTAGAGGTATTGATGAGGTAGTTACCCTCATGGCTAAACTTGATGAGCTGTTCATGACTTTAAATACAGCAAAAGAGGCTTATTTGAAGGAACAACTTTTCAGTTTTAGAATGAATCCTCAAAAGAATGTTGATGAAAATTTTGATGACTTTCAAAGATTAATAATTGATCTTGATAGTACTGATGTGACTATTGCTGAGAAGGACCAAACCATAATCTTGCTAAATTCTATGCTTGATAAGTACAAATCCTTAAAAGAAGCTCTAAAATATGGTACGAAAACTTTAAATGTAAATGATATCATTTCTGCTCTTAAGATGAAAGAACTTGAGCTTAAACTGAGTCTAAATCTAAGAGTCAAATTGGAGAAGGGTTAGTAATCAATCAAGGTAAAAGGTCTGGTAAAGCTAAGTCTAAGAAACATAAAGGGAAAAATAATTAGGAAAATGGGAGTAACTCCAATTATGCCAATTCTGAAAATGAACCTACTAAGACTAAAAAGGAATACATATATTATCACTGTAGTAAGAAGGGTCATACAAAAAGGTTCTGCAGAAATAGGATAAATGGTCTCCCCCCACATCCAGACTCTAAAATTGCTAAGACCAATACAAATAACAGTAATATTGTTAAAGTCAATGACATAGAGGCTCTAACTATAAGCCAATCTAGGGATATTGAATCCTGGATTATGGATTCAGGTTGGACTTTTCATATGACTTCAAGAAAAGAGTGGTTTATTGAATATCAATACTTAAAAGAATGAAAAGTATTGATGGGCAATGACACTACTTGTGATGTCCTCGGGGTTGGAAAAGTTCAACTCATTGATCACAATGGGAACCTTATTCACTTAACTGAAGTTAGGCATGAACCTAAAATTAAGAGGAATCTAATCTCCCTAAGTCACCTAGATAAAAAGGGCTTCGAGTTTCAAGCTCAAGGTAGAGCTCTAAAAGTTATGAGAAATAACAATTGTTTAATAAAAGGCAAACTGTTAAATGGTTTGTATTATCTTGAAGGTCCTACTTGTATTGGGTCTTCTGATGTTGTTTCTACTTTATATAAGGCCTAACTTTGGCACCAAAGGTTGGGCATTTTAGTTTTAAAAGCCTTCATATTTTAAAAAATAATGAATCTATTAGACTCCTTAATTCTTTCAATTTGGATTTCTGTGAAATCTGTACTATGGGAAAATCTCATAGATAGAGATTTGGTTCTGTTCAGTTAAAATCTAAATTTCCTCTTGACTATGTCCATAGTGATCTATGGCGATCTTCATTTATTCCTATGTCTCTTTCTAATTGCCAATATTTTGTAACTTTTATTGATAATTTCTCTAAAAAATTTTGTATTTATTTCTTAAAGAATAAAAGTAATGTGTTTGACAAGTTCTTAGATTGGAAAGTCTTAGTTGAAAATCAAACTGGTTTAAAATTTAAGACTCTAAGAAGAGGTAATGGCTTAGAATTTGTAAACAATCAATTTAATGAATTTTGTGTTCAAAATGGCATAATGAGACATAGAACTTGCATTTATACACCACATCAAAATGGTGTTGCTAAAAGGTACAATAGAACCATTCTAAATAAAGTTTGGTACCTTTTAATTGAATATGGTCTCAATCATAGATTTTCGGCTGAAGCAGCCTCCACTTCTTATTATCTTATCAATAGAACACCCAGCTCATCTATTGAGTACAAATGCCCTAATGAGATATGGTATAAAAATCTTGTTAATTACAGTAACCTAAGGATATTTGGTTGTATTGCTTATGTTCACAATGTTGAGTCTAAATTAGATCCTAGAGCCAAAAAATGTATTTTTGTTGGGTATCTTAATGGTATTAAAGGATATAAACTATGGTCTATAACTGAGAATAAAATGATCATAAGTAGAAATATGGTTTTTAATGAGAACGTCTTTCTAAAAGTCAGCACTAAAACACCTGATGTCTTGTAGCAAGGCTCCTCATTATTTGAGGTGGAGTTTGACAATTTTGAGAGGAGAATTGTTGAACCTGAAGTGTTTGAACCTCCCCCTCACAATGAGAACAATGAATTTGAAATTAATATTCAACCTGAAGTCAATATAGATAATATTCAAAATACAAATCAAAACACTATTAGACCTAGAAGGGAAACTAGGATGCCTACAAAGTTCAATGATTTTGTTTTGTATGATTGTAACTATTCTAACTTGATTGACTTTGTTGTAATTGCTGCTGTTGGTTTAGAATCTGATGAAACCAAGTCTTATTCTGAAGCTAAATTGAGTAATCATCGGGATGAATGGTTGAGTGCTATAAATGATGAGATGGACTCTTTAGCTAAAAATAAGACATGGGTCTTAGTTCCAAAACCTGAAGGGAAAAAGGTTATTGGATGTAAGTGGATCATTAAAAGAAAGCCACCAACTCCTGGAGTTGAATCTAAAAGATTCAAATCCAAAGTTGTGGCCAAAGGTTTCTCTCAAATTGAGGGAATTGACTATCAAGAAATTTTTTCTCCAGTAGTCAAACATGTGTCTATAAGACTCATTCTATCTCTTACTGCTTTATATGACTTAGAATTAGAACAACTTGATGTTAAAACAGCTTTTCTTCATGGTAATTGAGATGATGAATTATACATGTGTCAACCTGAAGGTTTTGTTGTTAAAGGCTGTGAAAATCATGTTTGTCTTCTTAAAAAATCCCTCTATGACCTTAAACAGTCCTCTAGGCAGTGGTATCTAAGGTTTGATGATTATATGTTAAAACTTAACTTTCAAAGACGTAAGTTTGACCCTTGTGTTTATTTCAGTAAACTTAACAATGACATGTATATATATTTGCTATTATATATTGATGATATGCGCATTGCTTGCAAAAGTAAATCTGAAATTAACAATTGAAATCAAAACTTAGTGCTGAGTTTGAAATGAAAGATTTGGGGCTTGCTAAAAGAATATTAGGGATAGATATTTTGAGAGATAGAAAATCTGGTTTTTTAACTTTAACTCAAAAAGATTATATCAATAAAGTTCTATCTAACTTTGAGTTAAACTGTAATAAACCTGTTAGCACACCCATAGGAGCTCAATTTAAATTGTCTATGAGTCCAAAATCTCTCAGTGATAATGAATCTGTCTTTATGGAAAATATTCCTTATCAGAATGTTGTTGGATCCTTTATGTACTCTATGGTGTGTTCTAGGCCTGACATAGCCTATGGTGTTAGCCTTGTTAGTAAATTTATGAGTAATCCCTATAGGGATCATTGGTATGCTGTTAAGTGGCAAGCTAGATATTTGCTTGGTTCTTCAACTTTGTGCCTTATGTATAAGTCTGCAAAAAATAATAAAAGTAACATTGTTGGTTATTGTGATTCTGATTATGCTGCTGATTTGGATAGAAGAAGATCAGTTTCTGGTTACTGTTTTACTTTTGGTGGAAATTTGATTAGTTGGAAATCTTGTTTGCAACATGTTGTTACCCTTTCCACCACAGAAGCTGAATATATTACTTTAACAAAAGCAATAAAGGAAGAACTATGGTTGAAAGGTATTATAAGTGAACTTGGGATTAATCAGGAGTCTGTTAGTATAAGCTGTGATTCTCAGTCTACAATCCATCTTTGCAAAAATTCTGTATATCATGAAAGAACTAAACACGTTGATATAAAGTTACATTTTGTTAGAGATGTTGTGGTTGCTGATGATGTTATCATTGATAAAATTCACACTAGTGTTAATCCTGCTGATTTACTAACTAAACCTATTCCTGTTGATAAATTTCAAGCCGCTCTTTTGAAGCTAGGTGTTGTGAGCTTTGACTCTGTGTCAAAGCATGCCCCTAGCTAACTTATTGGTGATTTCCCTTCGGAGGAGGATTGGAGAAGCTTTATTTGGAGGCACAGTGGCCAAGGTGGAGATTGTTAGCAGAATTACATCCTCTGTGCTTTTGCCTTAGCCCATTATCTAGTCCATTTAAGCCTTCTTAGTTTCCAATTCCAGTTTTGTAATCTTTATTGGGTTTTTGTAAAGTTTTTTATGTTAAGCTGTTTTTGGGCCTTTAATGAGTAGTATATATACTCTGTTAGTGCTTTAGGGTTGAATGCGCGAGTTTGAGAGTTTCAGAGAGAGAAATCAAAAGTTGTTTTTCCCCTTTTTGGCTCTGTTCAATGGCGATTTGCATGGCCTCAATTTGTTCTTGAAATTGCCCCAGTCAAAGGATTAAAGGGTGATTCTGTAAGGGCGTTTGTCATCTTCAGGTTTCAAGGTTTGAGCTTATCTTTAATAGCGGTATGTCTTTGTGTTCTGTATAAGTTTGTTGGGATTCTTTTTGGGTTTCTTTCTGGGATTTCTTCCTTTTTCTGTAACAAATTTCCTTGTGCCTTAGAGCAATCAATAAAGCATCTTTCCTTCTCCTAGCAGACGTACCTCACGTGGGTTGATTGGTAGAAATACCAATCGTCAAAGGGAACTACACAAAAATTATCTTTGTGTTCTTTATTTTTCAGTGTTTTTGTGGCTCAGTTGTATGATTGCTTTATTTCTTTGCTTCAAATATTGTTTGATTACTCTTTGTTAATCTGATAAATCTTGAGCTATATCGTAACAATCATGAGAAAAGTGAAAGTTCACTTCTAATTTAACTGTTTTAAGCTTTTTGTAAGTGATATTTAATCAATTGGTACAAAAATTTACAAGTTAGGAAATACACTAAAAATTTTCTAGAAAGATGTTACTATGATGTATGGTTATAAGCGGGATAAATTCTTCAAACTGATTGGGGACGAAAAATCCTTAGTGAGAGATTTTTTATTCCCATAATTCACCATAGGGATGAAGACGAGGAAAACCCTCCCTAGTCCGGAAGAATTCAAACTCGATAAACACAAAAAAGAATTCAAAATTTATAACAAATGCAAACATCTAATATTACAACAATTCTTAAACAATAAAAAAAATCAACTTAGATTAAGTTAGGTTCAGCATCATTCAAAACAATGAAATAAATTAGATTTTGTTCTTTTTAACTAATTCATTTAATTAAGTTAAATTCAGCATAGTTCATAACTACATACATGTAAATAATTTACACTGAAATAAGTTAAATTAATTTCATTATATATACTTGTAAGTTAAAAAATACACGACCTTGGAATCCTAATTCCTAAGTGAAATTCTTCTCGATTAGCTTATTGTAAAGTAGACCTGTTCGCGGGCTGGCCAGGTCCGGGCTCGCTTCAACGGACCGGGTTTGGACATTCATTTTTTTAAAAAACCTAGCCCGAGCCCGTCAAAGCCTGAAATTTTATGGGTCATGCTTGGTTTTTTATATAAATATCCAAGCTCGGCCCGAACCTGGCCCGACGAATAATTTTATTTATTTATTATATATTTATACATTAAATTTATAATTATATTAATATTATATATTTTATCCTATTAAATTTGTATACTTAATTACAATAAATGTTACTAAATATAAAAGATTTTAAGTAAACAATGCAATTATGTTCAAAATATTAACATATTTTGATTTATTATATAATTTTTCTATTTAAATTAATAAAAAAATTTATAACAAAAAAAATATTCATGAGCTTAGACCGGGTTTCAGAATGACTTTGTAAGCCCGACCCGAACCCAAAATTCTAAAGCATGAGTTTGGGTTAACGTTCTTAGTAAAAATACCCGTCAAACCCAGCCCGCCCGACGAACAGGTTTGTTATAAAGCAACACACATGGCGGGGCTGAGGTCATTTGACCGTGTGCAATTGGTCGTCATGTGAGGGTCACGCGACTAATAATCCTCGAACCAGGTTATCAGTTATCTATTTTGTACTCCCTCCGTCTATTAAATATTGTCGTTTTAGAGGGATTTCATTGTCTCTTTTTTATTGTCACTTTGTATTTCCAAGATATTTTTTTTCAAGTTTTCCATTCCTACCCCTATTAATTTGTTCAACTTTCAAGATAATTATATTTTAATATCCAATAACAAGAGAAGATTATAGGTCAAATTGTTTTTATTGACATATTAATAAAGTCTTGAAAATTGAATAAGACATTTATGAAAGGGTAAACTGGTAAATCATCTCATTCAGTTAGTTATTATCTTAAAAACTGTGAATTAGTTAAAACGACAATATTTAGTAGACGGAGGGATTAATATTACAATGTGATTTATTCTAGGACAAAGATTACCCGTAAACCATCCAAACTTTATGGATGCGAAATGAGTACGACAAATCTCGAAACCGCACGTGAAACTCTTAATTAGATGTTTCTTTCAAGACAAGTGTAACCCAATTAATAAGAGAAATAACAATCTTTCATGGTTCATTTTTTAGTTTTTTTTATGAGAATAACATTAATATGACATTTCATAGAATTTTGACTAACCGATTGTAGGTTTGC
>CATIWQ010174012.1:0-25206 GCA_949673415.1 Euphorbia schlechtendalii | reverse complement strand
ACTTTTCCAAAAAATATCTCAAAATGGTGCACCTTTCCATGTTTCCCTTTCATTATCTAACATGTGTAATTCTTATCTTATTTTTTAAGTTTTACATTTTTTCTTTCTTATATTTTATTTTCATTTCATCAAAATGGATCATATGTCAAATAATGAATAGATGGATATGGAAAGGGACACCATTTTAGGGTAACATATTTTTTTCCCACTTTTTCATGGTTTAGATAGCTACAGGTTCGTTTTCAAAGTTTAAGGGGCACAAGGTTATTTCGGAAAAGATGGAGTACCTTATAATGCGTTAGGACTTCATTCTATTATGTTAATGTTTAATTTTTTTGGCCTAAATGCATCATCGACTCCCCCACCTTGTCGCAAAAACCTGTTGCTCTCTGAACTTTCAAAGATCTCATAACTCTCTCAACTTTCAAAAAGTGCATTTTTTAATTCTCTAAACACCATGTGTCAACTTTTAGTTGGTATGACTTTTCAAAGATATCATTTTTCCCTGTTTTCTCTCTCCAATTATAAGTTCATTTAGGGAATGAAGTTGTACACTTTTTAAAAGTTAAGGGAGCTTCAAAATCATTTTCTAAAAGATGAGAGAGCTACATGGTTATTTCAAAATATCAGGGAACATTAGGTTGAAGTGACAAAGTTAGGGAGTCAAATGATGCATCTGACCTAATATTTTTCATATATACAGATTTTTTGACTTGAATTATCGCATTAAACATTTGTCTAACAGATTGGGCGTTAATGTTAACTTTGCAGCTAATAGATTGGTATAGATACCTGATAATGTCATTTGAGAATGAACAAAACCTGATTACATAGTTTATGTTTATAGGAATGATGACGCGCATTGAGTCCAGAAAATAAAGAAACAAAATGTAATTAGAAGGACGTTTGAATTTCTTTGAGAGTCCTGCCCTTGGTCTCTGGAACTAGCTTTTGCCACACATATCCATGAATACAAGAAGAAAGTACCTGCCATTCTCAAAAGATACAAATACAACTCCGTCACCCTTTACAATACATGAATTTGGCAAGTTAGCGCTTGATCGTCACGGATAATATGACAATCTAAGCTCACTGAACCCAAACCCATTAATCGACACTATCTATACGAATTGCCATCCTAAAGTAGTACACTTACAACAAATTTGCATTTACCTGAGGGACTCCAAGCCATCAAAAAATTGATAAGTGTAAGAAACAGCCCATGCACCAAACCAGTGAAACATATTCACCATTTCTCCTGCTGCTCCCTTTATATTTATAGGGAATATCTGCGGTACAAATATAATTTAGTAGCCACAATCTCCTTAATGTTAATTTACTTTTACTACTTTTAGGAATCTAAGATTAAATCTTTGAAACGCATTACAATGTGAAACAATCATGTGTGGATTCCAAGATTCGAAAGACATCGGTGTAACTAAGTACCTGAATACATGCAAAAGCTATTGCACCAACTTTTCCAGAAGGAAAGCCTGAGATAATTCAAATATCATGTGGTAATTATGCAGAACAACACGTCACTCATGAATCCTATACCTGCTGAGACAAAAGTTTCCCTTGACATAGAACCCAATTCCATTCACCCCTCCAAACTGTTGAAATATCATCAATCCTACACCAATCTGCAGAACAATTAATGACCTTAGCTGCCCTGAGTAACAATGAGTCATGACGTAATTACATAGATGAAATGGTTCGTACTATGAGTGGATGTAAGTATCTTCTTTGAAACAAATCCAGCAATGTGGCTTTGGGCCGGTTTTGCAGAGCAGCAAGAGAATCCTGCCAAGAAAGTAGATCATTGGTGAAAGTCTTTGCAGCTTGACGATAATCTTTGATAAAGTTCTAAGGTTTGACGCAAGAACTTGGATTTCAGCTGCCTCATAGGCAATATCCACATCATTTCCACGTAGCGTTCTAAGTGCATCATCAACATCTTTATGATATCCAGCCTTTGCCTGATAATGTTATACATGACTGACGGCTTTTAGTTGTTATAATGCGAGACCGAGAAAGCTTACCTTATCTGGATTATTGAGTGCTTACTTACCAGCCACCTAAGAGATTCTGGGATAAATAAAAGGCCAACGAGCTGAACTATACATGAAATAGTTCCTTCAAAAAAATTAGATCCATCAATCAGTTCATGCATTAACTATTCCAAGGCTAAAAATGTCTTGACATGTATTTTACCTGCTACAGCTAGCATTTTCCAATCCACAACCGTTTCCAAGAGCAAGGTTGTTGAAGCCCCAATCACAATCATAAGCTGCACAGCAAAAAGGAGATCAGAAAATTTCTAAACTTGCCAGAGTTTAATTGATTCATTTTTGTTTTTCTCGCCCAAAGGTCCAAGAATTAAGAACCTGATTCATTGTAGCTAGCCCACCTCAGAGATCTTTTGGTGCTATTTCAGCAATGTATATTGGTACCTGTTTAAATACAATATGCTGTTTTCATTAATGAAACGTAACAACATCGTTTGATTTTAGAAAGAAACTTTCTATTCACCACAACATACCACATAAGAGAAAACACCAATGCCATATCCAGTAAGAAACCTTCCAGCATCAAGCAACAAAGCTTCCTTTAAAACAGCACCGCATAATGTGATAAAAAGCACATGCATTAGGTAATTATGTCAACATGTTATATAAATTTAAAACTTAGTAATCCAAATCCGGCATTTGAAGTGATGGGATGATAAATGAGTAAATAATACATACCTGTGAGAAGTATATGGCTATCCATCCAGTAAGGTGACAGCAGATATTCTCATTGCCTGATTGAGGAAACCCCAGGATACACATGAGTACGGAAAATTGCAACTCCAAAAGAAAATTCATTGAACGAATTCGAAATTAAACCAACTCGAAGTTTTTCTTACTCTTTTCCGAACAAAAAATCCAGCAATGTTCCCACTTGTGATTGCACCAATCATAGAACCAACAGTAAGTATTGAGCCAAAAAATGAGAACTGCAGGGAGGAAAATTCACTGAGAAAAAAGTGCTATGACTTCAACCAAAAAGGTCCCTGAGATGTACACAAAGACCTCATATGAAGTGCAGATAAGGTAAAACCTCCTATGAGAATTTAGCACATCTGATTGTGTATTCTCAGCTTTGAACAGAAACAACAGCACTTAGATTTTTCTATCTTTAGAAACTGCCAAACTTAAAATTTTTTGAAATATTACAACTGACCATTAGAAATTATTAGAGTTTGCAATTTAGCTTGAATGGCTTTGATTTTGGGTATGACAACTTATTGTTCACAAATCTTTGAAACAGACTAGTGAAGTCAGGTATATTAATCATTATTATAATTACTTGCTGATGTGCAAGTACAAGTATTTCTTTTGCTTACAGTTCTCATTGTAAAGACTACATTTATAGATGGATAATGGATCGTTACACTAACACTAGATTTGCTTCGGCTAAAAATGCAAATAAGTACTACAAGTTATTGAACCAACCTCCGCCAATGATAAGCCATTATCTTCTCTGATAGAAGACTCAATAGAGGCCGAATATCCTACCTGAAAAGTGAAAAGCCAAAAGCCATAAAATGATTATAATTTTGATTGCTATCATCCAAGGGAGAGAAAGAGTCTATTACTTACACAAGAGCCAAATTCATAGGATCCCATAACTGCCACAAAAGTACTAAGTAAAACAACTCCAATCGATCCTTTTTTGTCATTTTTTCTCTGATTCGTATCATCCACATCTACATTGATCTTCACGGACTGAATTAATGGCTCTTTCATCCCAAACTAGACTTCGCTTTCAGCATAAACTCGGTCCATGGGCATAGATAAAGATTGAGGAAGAGAATCAAGAGTTGCGATACTGAAGAGTGAACGAGATCTGTCCTTCACTTGATACTTAAAAAATATTGTGCAAATGTATATGCATTCTCATGCTTGTTCAATCTGCACCTTTCTGCATATAGAGTTAAACCTTCATATTAAAGAAATGTCATGTTGCATTTATTTTCTGAATGATAACCATATGTTAACATGTTATCTTTTGGCATTATATACAACATTAGGACAAGATTAGCTGTAGATTGCAGAGATATTCACAATTTTGTGAGAATTGAAAATTCCAGGGCTTTGATAATTTTAAGAAAAGGAGATCTTTAAGCCTTAATCACAAAGAGGAGATGGATCAGTTTTTGTTGCATGTATGTGAAAATACTAGTTAAGCAAAGCACTACAACTGTTAGGAGTCGTCAGTTTAATAAAAAATTAGCTATTTCCAAAATTTAAGAAAACATAGCATAATGCTTTAGAGCAGAATGATAAATTTTACATCCAATAAAAAGGTTACATGGACATGTGCAAACCTATCTGGGCTGCTATTGATCGTTATTGGACTTAGGTTTATTGATAGTTTTAGTTGGGTAGATAAGGTTGTCTACTCTTCTAATTGTAGAAATATTAAAACACAAGATGTCAAGGCTCGGTCCAACCTACAAAACCAAAGAACTACATAAGTTTACAGAAGTTTCTCCCAAAACTATTTCCCTCTTTAAGCTTGCTCTTATGAATATCAGATTTTGAAGACCAAATTAGTCTTTGATATAGATAGAACTAAATTTATCTTATTCTTCAATTCAGTGTCTTTATCAATTTTAAGCACCATAATTCTGTAGCTTTTAGATGCTAATAATTAACACTAAGGTGTCATCGGTTCACATAATCTTCAAGAATTTCTATATTTTCCATTCTGTTTCGCAAACCAAACAACACATCAATGTACCTTTTGAAATTACAAGGAAAATTAGGACATAATATTCTAATTTTTAATATGGGTGACATTGACTAGGCAACAAGGAAAGGTATAATGTAAATGACTGGAAGATACTTCAAATGACGATTACAGTTGATTGATTCTGATACATATGAAGTGTATTGCTGAACTTTTTAATTTGAAATTCTCTACACACGCTAAACAATATATGTAAAATAGAGGGACAATTTTATCTCTGACCCAATAAACCTTAAATCCGAACTGGTAATTTGTTTAAACCTCGAAACGAGACTAGTAATCTATTTCAATTATAGTCATCATTTTACCAGGGAAGACTGAAAACCAAGCTACCAAGGTCAGGACTAATGAATAATCATAGAAAGCTATTAGTCACCAGGACTAATGACTAAACTGAACCATGTGTCAGCAAAGGCTCTACCTATATCTGATGATTGCTAAACACGCATCGGGCCTTTTTAGGAATTGATATTCACTCCTTTTCATGTCAGAAATAACACAGGTCTAGAGAAAATTATGGTTATAACCATTCCACTAACAGTCAGAACTAATAAATATCGTTACCAATTAAGGTTGACTTGAGAGGTACGTGACTCTAAGCATGCAAACTTGGTCCGATTACTAGGGTAAATATCAGCAGCGAATCCAGAAATTTTTTACCATGTTGTTCATATATATTGAAGTATAATTTTTTAAAATAATTTCTTAAACACAACATTTATCGGTGTTAATTAGTAATTTTTATTAGATAGTTATTAAATCCGCAACATATATATATAAATTCATTAAGATGTTACTATAAATTTCTTCATACATTATATTTTTTTTCAAAATTTATAGATAAATTCAATATTTATTGGTGTCCAATGAATAATTTTAATGGTATCCATAATTTTATTATCTATATTTATATACTAATTTTTATAGAATTATAGGATCCAAGGACCCCACAAGTATATTAGTGGCTTCGCCACCGGTAAATATCTTAATTTGAAGAAGAGCCACCAAAAGGTTGCTCAAACAACCTGTAACAGATTAATTGGATCTACTTGCAAAATAAGTAGAATGTTTCATTGAATCAATTTATCCTTCAAAATTGGGTCCAGTTTAGATTCAGTAAGGTATGGTCATCAGCTAGCAGCCAAATAACCACTTTTTCTCCTTCACTATCTAAAGCATAAAGAAAAGAACTAATATGTGAAGATGTCACTGCTTAGCTATTCCGTCAGCTTAAATTTCTTATAAATTTTTTGATGTGTACATAATCAGAGGTGCAAATCCAACTACTGGAATTAACCCTTCAACTAACACCCATGAGAAATATGGCCACCCATCAACCAGTTATAAGCCAGAGAAGAGCCAACCCATGAATAAAAGAACATAAAAATTATCTTCTAGATTGATTCTCCTCGATTTATTATGTAAGAAAGATGTGACTACGCTGAGATGAAGACAAATAAGCACTTTTTTGTCCTGAATATTTTATGCAGATGCCATTCGTCGGCTGCTCAACTTAAAATCTTTAAATTAGACTGGTCAAACATTTTGTGCATTATAAGAGGTTGTGATCAATCTAAGCAATTAAAAAATGAATGCCCTAAGCAATAAAAAAAAAAGTCAATATATATCAAATTAATTTATTCTCTAACCAGGGTAAGGAGCAACTAACTCTGATGGAATTCAGATCAACTGGTTAGCAAATAGAAATAGTTTGAACTGATAAAAAGTATTTTTCTTTATTTTGAATCAGCATTTGTCATTTTTAATATATGAATATACTGATAGACAAATATACACTTTTAGTTATATAACTTTAAAGCTAACTGCTAACATATTGCAAGAGTTTTTTGATGTTTTACTCAGAAAACCTTTCTTCACGTCATGAACTTATTCAATCATCTAAATTTCACCAAGCATGAATTTGGCCTTTTCCTGTACATCCTCAGGGCAATAGCATGTCATTGATATTGTCAGTACTAAAGTAGTGATACAGGCTGAGAAGAAACTATATAATACTTAAGCCCATTCAACTTAACAATTGAAGTAGAAAACATCATTTTCTCAATAATCAGCATAGCTGTTCTAGTCCTTCAAATTTAGATCAGATCAAATTTCAGTAGATACTTTCATCATCTAATGGACATAAAAAAAGTACATTTTGTGCTCCAAGATCTCAAGCATATGTCACTGCTTAACTAGTGGGAAAAATTAAATTTCTTGTCAAAGATAGGGAAAGTATGAGTGCATCATCACAGGCTTAAATCCAACAATTTGAACTGACCCTTCAACTAACAAACACCCTTGAGAAAAATAATATGGTCAATTATTAGAATATCATCTCGCCTATTGTTATCCATCAATGAGTTGGCAAAGAGAAAAGAGCCAACTAATGAATAAAAGAACATAAACTTTCTATTATAGATTGATTCTCATCGATCATTATGTAAGAATGATGCAGGAATGTATAACTAAAGACAATTAGGCACTTTATGTCCTGAATATTCTAAGAAGATGCCATTTATCAAATAGTTAGCTTTAATTTTTTAAGGGTGGTTTAACATTTTGTGCATTATTTGAGGCCACTAAAAAGATAGAATATAAAACAGAAGTTAACATGCATCCCAATTAATTATATTCCCTGACCAGGGCAAGAAGCACTCCACGATTGATGAAATCTAAACCCTTTGATGGTCTATCTATTAGCAAATTGATGAACTGAATATTACTCTTTCCTTTGAATCGAAATTTCTAGTTACACAATCAATAATAATAAAAAAAGCCAATGGATAGATATTATGCACTTTGTTATATAAATTTGAAGCTAATTGCAAATATATTCCGATGAAACATAAAATAAGAAGTGGTTCTATAGGGTTTGCTTAGTTTGGATTACTCACCCCTCCTTGCTCTTCTGAAATTATTTAATTAACCTGGACAAGGTCCCAAACTCAGTAGGGATATCAACTAATTGAATTTAT
This sequence comes from Euphorbia schlechtendalii, assembly GCA_949673415.1. Taxonomy (NCBI): domain Eukaryota; kingdom Viridiplantae; phylum Streptophyta; class Magnoliopsida; order Malpighiales; family Euphorbiaceae; genus Euphorbia; species Euphorbia schlechtendalii. Next base: position 17,431 of record CATIWQ010174012.1, on the reverse strand, counting down.
AGTTACTCCTGGACTTTTCTCGCTGCATAAACTAATACCATTATTAAGCATTATTGACCAGAAATCAACCATTCGTCCCTTTTCTATAATTCCAGCAATAAATTACGTATATGAAGACCATAAACTACGAAGATATAAGAATAGCTAGAGGCTTTATGATGCCTTAACTTTTCTAAGGCATTGAAAATGGAAACGCAATTGAAAGTATCGTGTCAATCTTTCATGAATTGTTTGTTTTCCCATTAGCATGCTAAAACCTAACTCTGGATTTGTAATATTCGATGAATGAATAAAAATGGGGACCTACAGAACTTCGGAGTGAAACAACAACTAGCAAAAGCATTTTGCCTTGGCTTTATAGTTTAAGGAATCGTCCTCTATGGCTAAGTTATGGTTACAACAAATTTTATTAGCTCATTAGGCATATGGAATAATGATTGCTGTAACACCTATGAAGGACACACTATTACATCAATTATCAATGTATTAGAGGAAAATTAGAATCTACCAAAATGAATAGAATTTTTTTTGTTACACAAAACTCTGTACGGTAGATTTGTAGTCCCTAAACTCCCTACATTTTGTTGATGCTCTAAAGTGTGTGTCTATCATTCAACAGACATACGAAGTGTTTCTCCAAACTTATGACTTGTGACTTATAACTTAAAAGTGTTTTTTTAACTTTTAAGGAGTTTAAAAATAAGTAATTAAGTGTTTCTGTAAAACGATTTTTAAGTTATTAAAAGTTTTTCTCAAAATTGAATTTTAAATCACCTTTAAGTTGTTGAATCTTGAAAAGACTATAAAGTATATGTTTTATAAAAGGGCATTTGGTTTTGAATATAATATAAGGGTAATGTTGCAATTTGTTTAGTCAAAAAGTAGATTTGAAAAAAGTCACTTTTTAAAAATATTAATTACTTCTTACTTTTTACTTAAAAGTAACTTTTTTAAGTTGAAAAAGGTTTAGAGACACATTAAATTAACTAACTTTTAATTTAAAATTCTACTTTTAAGTAAGTTTGACTAATTTTAAATTTAGAGAAACAGCCTATAGTTTCCAAGAAAATTTAGGAGGAAAAAAAAATATTTCTAACGAGTCTCCCGACTTTTATGTTTAGAATTGAAGTCAAAATATTATTTGTTTAGGCATTTGTTTAATATAGAATATGATATGCTATTAGTTTAGCATAAGAATATCCAATCAAACAATTTGAATGAGTGGTCCTACAAGGAAATTTTTATCACTACCGTCCCCACAAGGCCAATATGAAAAGAAAATAGCAAGTTGGTATCAGAGTGGAATTAGTTGAGCTTTCGTCAATCATAATACCTTAATTTTCCCTCCTTAAGACAAGTCCTCTTGCATTTTCAAGCAACCCAACAAAGACTGCTTCCTCTCATTTTCCAAGTCCCCACATGGTCATCATCCTCCAAGCCTAAATCAACAAGCAAACAAACAATTAATAATAAATTAACCCATTAATCAATCAAATGACAATAGTTAAACACCCAAGAACAAAGGGCAAAGTAAGCATTTAGCCATTCACCTCACCATATTCTGCCCCGCTTCTCTTTCTCCTCCAATCCACAATTAACCGATTGAACAACTTCCCTGCAAGAAAGAATAGAGCTTTTGAGGCAGCATGGACAGATTGGTGAAGCCAGATGTGAAAGAAGTGGAGATAGCATACAAGAGAGGCCACAAGTGCATCACAACTTTCAGGCTAAGCAATCTTATGCACACCATGTCTGTTGCAGTTTCCTTGACAACAACAAATCCATCTATTTTCTCTGTCAACCAAGCCTTTTCCATAATCCAACCTCTTTCTTCCTCATCTTACACCGTCACCCTCTCACAGTCAGATCGGCCGCCTCTCCGTTCTCCTTCTGACGTCGTCACTGTTAAGTCCGCCATGCTTCCCACCGGGAAGGCTCATGTGGACGACCTCCGCCGCCTGTTTTCAAAGCCTGGGCCCCATATATTCAGAGACGCTACTATCCCCATCTCGCTTGTAGGTGCCCATGTTGCCGAATATCTCATATCTAATCACGCCCAAATTGCTGATGTATCTTCCAATTTTAACCGGGCAATCTCTGGATGTACCGGATCCCAGCTAACGGCCTTGCTAGAATTCGCCGTACTATCTGGTAATCCTAATTTGGTCGCTAAATTGATAGATATTGGCGGAGATGTAAATTGTACAGATTCGGAGGGACTATCGATGATAACTCAGGCTGTCAAAGCAGGGCATACCGATGTTGTTAGGGTTCTGATCGATTCCGGTTGCGTGATCGACATTTTGGTGGATAAAATATTACACGAAGCAGCAGCGATAAACAGAGTGGATTTAATGCAGGTTTTGATATCTAATTTCGAAGATATCGATGCGAATTCGATTGATCTGTACGGTAGAACTCCAATTCATGTAGCGGCAAGTTGCGGCAATATTGAAGTGATTCGATTCTGTGCGTCAATTGGAGGGAAAGCTGATGCTATAGACGGTAATGGCTGCACTCCGCTTCATTTAGCTGCAGAGAAAGGGCATCTAGAAACCGTGGAATTTTTATTAGATTTTTCAGGCCTAATAAAATACGCAGTTAACAAACAGGGAAAAACCGCTTTCGCCATTGCAGTCGAAAGCGGAAACTCACATTTGTACAGTCAACTGCAATTCGGAGATGTACTGCATCGATCAGCAAGATTGGATGATGTAAACGGAATAAAGAGCTGCCTATCGGAGGGAGTAAACGTGAATGAAAGAGACCAAAATGGATGGACTCCTTTACACAGAGCTGCTTTTAAAGGAAGAATTGAAAGCGTAAAAATGTTACTGAATCATGGAGCTCGAGTTGATGTTGTTGATGATGAAGGTTACACGCCTCTTCATTGTGCAGTTGAAACGGGACATGTACAGTGTGCTCTTTTGTTGATTGCTCATGGGGCTAAAGCTGATACTAAAAATCTAAAGGGCGTCGTGCCTTGTAAAAACTGCCCTTCGCCATTGAAGCAATCAGTGTGTGAAGGAAAGGAATTGTCATCTTGTATTTCTTGATCTTGTATATAAATTTTGGGATTGTAATGTAAATGTAGTGTTTAATTTGCTTGGAGAGACTGATAACAAATCTCAATCAATTCAAAAATTAACATATGCATTGAGGATCATAATTATTAGAAATTTGATGCACTGGGATTCAAAGTTTTAATTTGAGCTACCAATTGGGTTCATTGATCATACACTGTTTAGTTTCATTAATATTTCATTGATATTCTATTGCTGCTAACATATTTATCGAAATCTTACCATTCAAATTGCACGATTTGATTCACCCCTAATTATATTTGAATCTATGGGGTGAATCAAATTATACTAAGAATTGATACAGGATCCTTCGATTAGGCCGATTCTGATGATTGAAGGTTGAAAAAAAATTAACGAAACAGCAATACTTTTCACCTTTTTCTACCAACATTATTGCAATCCCCATTCTAAATTAGACTCTAATTTGAAAATCTTACCTTAATTAATTCTATACGGCTTGGTTTGCTTGAAATTGAATACCTTTACCATCACTATCGAACAAAAGAAGAAAAGTTAAGTACATTTGATAATTTGATGAAACTAATGAAACTTCAAAAGTGAAAAAGATGAGAAATTTCCAGAATGATTAGAAGAGACAATGAAGATGATCGATTTAGTATTATAATTCTTATGCAAATCAATATATTTTTGTTTCAAAAAAATGCAAATCAATATATTTGGTTGGGGTTTGAACTGTATTTATCCTAAGCATTCATTAATTAACGACTATATTTATTGTTTGAATTTTGTTGTTTTCTTTACTGCGTCGAATATGATAATTGTTTAATTGTTTAGTGATGATATCAAAAAGTGTTTTAATCCTTACTTCAAGAACTGCTCTTAATAGCTAAGTCCATCTCAGAAGCAACACAAGTCTTAACTGCGTCAGAAACTACAAGTTTCGGAAGATAAAAGAATTGTTTAAAAGGAAAGTATTCTCTAAGCATAAATTAAATAAAGACAAATTAAATGCCAGGTATTTATTTCAAATAATTTGAAAAGCAACCAAGGCATCACGCGAGTCGACTTTTGTCATATCTTTGCATTTAATTCCGCGATGTCATAAGGTGTTCCACTTGAAAAGGACATATTGATGTTGAAAGACGCTTATTCTCTTCATGACAGACAACAAGTATTGGTGTGAACTTCTCTATAATAAACTTGAATCAGAGGCAAATCTCAACCTTAAAACTTTGTTTCAACGAATTCAAATAGCGTTAATTATCACGCTTAGCCTGTCTTTAATATCTTTCAAGTCTAACAGTTCCATAACCAAGTGACAACAGAAAATAATTTACAAGAGTTTAAGATCAGCGAATATATTGAAAGCTTATATAAAGGAGATAAGTTCCAACAGATGAACTTGGTGAAATTTTATTAATTCAAGAGCAATCAAGTTATCTTACAATTTGCAACTTCACTTTTAAGCCTTAACAATTCTTAAATTTAAATCTTGTAATAGAGTTTACCTGAAATAAAATTCAGAAGCTTAAATCTCTTTTCATTCCAAAATCTGTAAACACTTGCTCTGTGTTAAGTACGTGTGGGGGATTCTAGATATTAGTTGGACGGTACTCCTAATACTGGTACTAGCTCAGAGCATAAATACAATCGGACATTACCTTTGTATTGGTAAAGCTCGGAAGTTGTAGATTGTTTGACGGTGCTTTAATCACTGAACAGCCTCATAGCGGTTTATTCTCCATCCAAAGAATAATCAGTAGTGGATTAAATTGTGGACAACGATTCCAATGACCAAATTAGGTAAATGTTGGTTCAGTTTAAAATATAATGTTTGCAATCTCTTTACTTTGATTTTTACTTATTGCATTTACATTTATAAAGTGCAAACTAAGTTAAACTAAAAGAGACAACGTCAAACATGAATAAACTTAACTAATTTTTTTCCTTTGAAGCAAATTCCGCAACAGCCTCCGAGAATAGTGAGTAACTCGAAAAAATGTCATTCACCCTTCTGACTTATTTAATCACTTTACCAGGTCCAATAAATACCTTTTCTGTAGTACAGTGATGATATCAACTCCCATAATCAATTCCGCGAAAAAGATAGTAAAATAAAAGTTATCTTTCAATTTTGATTTTAATTAATTAATTTCAATTGATTCCTTGTTGTTGCTTTGGATATGCTGGATTATTTATAAGAAAATGTGTCATTTTAGAATTAATTTACGTCATATTTTTTTTTAATTTTGTTTGCTTATTTATTGTTATTATTATTGATTGGTTAATTTATTTGATTCCAATATTTTGATTCGATTCGCGATTCAAAAATTATGAATTCGAATATGTGTTTAACAACTATGATGCTGCCAACGTCGAAGTATTCAAATTGTTAAACATATTCAATTGATTATATAAATCAAAATTATTCCACTAAACTCAACTTAACTTTTAAATTCTCGTAATCACTACTTCAGCGAATTTTCTGAAATTAAAATTGCAACATCAAACATTTGTGTACTATTGATTTAGCTCAGTTACCTTGAATATCAAAACATAAACATAGTTTTGATTTACAGAAGCGGCCGATCAAAAATTAGAAAAATGATAAATGGGTTGCCACGCTGGCAATCCCAGTGAAATTCCTATTACTTTGAAAATCTTGAATTTCCCGCGTCCTTAACACGTCGTCGATCCTGGTGAATTCGAATCACCCAATCAACATTGATCTGCAATCTAGTATTTAAACACTAGCAACCGCACTTTTTCCCATCACCATTTTCAGCTGCGCCAGTAAAACTCTCATTTGCTTCTTCACTTCAAATCAAAACAACGAAATGACTTCACCTACTGCCGCTATAGCCACCAAGGGCGGACGGGGTAAGCCCAAAGCCAAATCGGTTTCCAAATCGTCAAAAGCTGGCCTCCAGTTTCCCGTGGGCAGAGTCGCTCGATTCCTTAAGAAAGGCCGATATGCGGACCGGGTTGGATCTGGATCCCCTGTTTATCTTTCTGCTGTACTTGAGTACCTCGCAGCTGAGGTGTGTATACTGTTGATTCTATTTCGTATTTGTTATTGAATTGATACTCTGTTCGATTATGTGATTGATTGTAGGGTATTTTTTGTAATTAGGTTTTGGAGCTTGCTGGCAATGCTGCAAGAGATAACAAGAAGAGCAGAATTTTTCCAAGGCACATTCAACTTGCGGTCAGGAATGATGAGGAATTTAGCAAGCTCTTGGGGACTGTGACTATTGCAAACGGTGGAGTTTTGCCTAATATTCACCAAAATTTGCTACCAAAGAAAGCCGCCAAAGCAAAGGGCGAAAGTGGCTCCGCTTCACAAGAATTCTAGGTCTATACGCTAGGTTTCATTTTTTGGGTTTGGGTGTGAAACTGATTGTATTGTTGGCCTGAATGTCTGATATGTTTCATGATCACTATAACTCTCCCTTAGACATGTATATCCTTATTTCAATGGATCAGAAATTTGGAACATAATTTGTTATGGCTATGTTTATTTATCTCGTATTTTCCTGCCAATCTTTTGTTAATGGGTTGCTGTACATGGAAACCCATTGAACAGGGCCGTCTTTTAGATTGTTAGCTTCATTTGCTCTTAGTAGTGCTAATGTTTTACAGATGTAGTTATGTTTCGTATTGTAATTATAGCAAATTGTGGTGTTGTGCCTACCATTTATCAAATCGAACATTGGTTCAGGTTCATAGGACTTTTACACTAATTTTAGCGGTTCTGAATTAAGGACTGTGTACATAAACTTCTCAATTGTCAGTGTCCCAAGAATCACGGACTGCTGCCGTTCTTAAAGATGATTTTCAAATTCTTTTAGAAGTAATTTGTGAATGCTCTCATCCCTCATTTGTCGGCCTTTCATTATATCTCACTATGTCAACATCAGTTACAAGGGAAGAAGGGGAGATGTTTATATACCATCTATTAGGATGCTTAGTTTCTGGTTAAGTTTTTCATTTGAGTTAAAAAAATGGAAACATATTATATGATGAAACTAATGCCAAACATGATAAAGTTTTGCGCCGATTTGTTACATTCACTATTTTTTTTGTGATTAACTGATCCTGCTCAAAGCAACTTGCAGTATTCTCAAATTATGCATCAAGCAAAGATGTAGCTCAAAATCTCTCGTACAAAATAAGTACTTTTTCCGTCTACTAAATATTGTTGTTTTAGAGGGTTATCATTGTATCATTTTTATTGTCATTTTGTATTTCCGAGGTGTTTTTTTTAGTTTTCCTTTTCTATGCCTATTAATTTGTTAAACTTTTAAGATAATTATATTTCAATCTTCAATAACAAGAGAAAATCAATCTTCAATAACAAGATAACATTATATGTCATTGTTTTTATTGAATATATTAATGAAGTCATGAAAATAGAATAAGACATTTATGAAAGGGTAAATTAGTAAATCACTTCATTCGGTTTATTGTTATGAAACTGTGAATTAATTAAAATAACAATTTTAGTAGTAGACGAAGGAGTGTTAAAGAATGGTGCTGCATGGGATCGAACCCTGTTGCCTGCCAAGCAGTGGCATTTCACACTGATGTGTCAATTGATAATCTGAATTTGGAAAAATGGGAAATTTGGAGATGCAGGGGATCGAACCCTGTACCTCCCGCATGCAAAGCGGGCGCTCTACCATTTGAGCTACATCCCCATTTTGTTGATGCATTTTCTCATATGTTTTCAATTAATATAGAAATGTCGGCAACTTTTGGATTACAGACGTTCTCGCTCTCACTTAGCAGCTGTAGTGGTCACTAGTTTAAGAGCTACAATGTCTGTTCCTCTCTTCAACCTCGCTCCGGATTTGAAAGTTTCAAGGCTTTGTTTAGGTTTGAATTTAATCTTTACTGTTTATCACTTTTCCTCTATTCGCCACTTCTCAGTATGTTTCATAAGCGTAATTCCGTTTATCCAATTACTTGTCAGGAACCATGACATTTGGTGAACAAAACACGTTGCAACAATCCTTTCGGCTTCTGGATGAAGCCTATAATGCCGGAATCAATTTCTTCGATTCTGCAGAAATGTAATTCTCCTTGTTTTTGCTCTTCCATGAATTTATTTAACTTACATTCTCACACTTCTAATTAAAAGAGCACAGGTATCCAGTGCCTCAACGTGCTGAGACTCAGGGACGGAGCGAGGAGTACTTTGGCCGTTGGATTAGAGAACGGAAGATTCCGCGTGATCGTGTTGTGTTAGCAACAAAGGTTTGATTTCTCAATCTTACTTAGTGAACTGGATCTTATTGTACAACTAAATTATTTCATGATATAGTGATTTAATGAGAATGAATGCATAAATTTGGACATCTCGGTTCAGGTTCTTGTTTTTGGCATTGTCAGCTTGCTTCTTATGTGGATGGTGTATAACACCATAACAGTTAGTTACTAAGTACTAATTTTGAGTTAAGCATATGAGTGACTTGCTTGTCTATTCAATCATCATAAATTTCTTATCTGGTTATAAAGTTAGTTTTGGCTTGTTAGTATTGATGCTTTTGTCCACTTATGTTGGTTCTATATGAATTTTTAGTATTCAAAATGAGCTTTTGTAATCACTTAAAACGTTTCCTTAAGCCTCATCCTATTTCCTGGACTGATTATGAGTTAATGACTGGTATCTGTACAGGTTGCAGGACCTTCTGGTCAAATGTCTTGGATTAGAGGGGGACCCAAGTGTCTGGATGCCAAGAATATAACAAAAGCCATTGATAATAGGTTGGTGAATATTTTAGCTTTGATGTCATAATTCGAAAAGCATTGCTGTGCTTTGCATACTCGCAACACATTTGTAGGTCGAATTACTTATTATGGTAATTGGTTACCTTGATTGCAATACAGTTTTTGTGTTTCTCTAGGTCTGCCTTGTCGTTATTGTATGCTATTTTCATGCTTGACTTGAGGTTGCTTCGCCTTTACAAGGTTGACTTAGACACTATTACATCTATGTTTTGTGGAGAATATCCATCAACCATAAGATTTCTTATATTTATTAACTATAAGTCTAAAACTAAGTTCTCATTTGCTGATATTGAGAAACATAATTGCAGTATTGGCCAATTTTCTTTTGCAGATCTTCATTTTCTAATGAAGTGATTTTTTTTCTTGCGATACAGCTTAATGCGGATGCACATGGACTACATTGATCTCTATCAAATTCACTGGCCTGATCGGTTTGTATGTTGAGCATGCATATTCCGCTTTAGAGAAGTTTTATTAGTTAATATAATTATGAAGTTGCTGAAAGTGATATCATCTTCATATTTCTTTTCAACCCTTTGTGCTTGTTTTAATTCGTTATATGACTAATAATGTAGCTATGTTCCGATGTTTGGAGAAACTGAGTATGATCCCATTAGACAATTCTGCTCGGTCAGTATAGAAGAACAACTTGATGCTCTTGGAAGAGCTGTTGATGCTGGCAAGGTATGTGATACTGATAAATCTAGTTTGACTATTACTCCCTCCGTTTTTTTAATGACCGTCTTTTTAGGGTCTTTGAAATTTTTTTAAATAAGTGTCGTTTTAGGATTCCGATGCACATTTTCTCCATTTTACCCTTATTTAATGCACATTGAAAATGACAAAAAGAATAACGTATCCAATCAACTTTCAAATGAAACAAACGTTATAGGGGTAAATAAGTATTTTTATTGTCTCAATTAATGTGAATTGGTATTGACAAACAACCTTAAATTGACAGCTTAAAAGGGATGGAGTATTTAAGATTAGTTACACTGAAAATTACATTTCTTTTGTAGGTAAGGTTCATTGGACTTAGTAATGAAACACCCTATGGCTTGATGAAGTTTCTTAATGTAGCTGAAAGGGCGGCTAGCTATCCAAAAATAGTGTCTATCCAGGTGTTTTGTTTTTGTCCTGTGAAAGTTCCTCCCTTTGTTCTTGATCAACTAAAGCTTTGTGTTTTCCTTGCTGATTCTGATGCTAAAACATGTCTTATTGTCTTAATGATAGAATTCATACAGCTTGCTCTGCCGAACCTTTGATTCTGGATTATCTGAGTGTTGTCATCATGAGGGGCACGTTTCTTTTCTCTAGTAAATAATTTTGGTTTTTTCCGAGAACTTTCTTCTTATCTTTACCAGAGCTACTTTCTTATGTTAATGACTCCTTCACATTTCTTGTATCCATTAGGCATTATTCATAAAGCTCCCAAATTGTAATAGTCCTATCTCATTTTTCATCGTTGAACTTGTGCAGGACCAGCTTGTTGGCATATAGTCCCCTGGCAATGGGCATTCTATCTGGAAAGTATTTTGCGTCAGATGGAGGTCCTCCAGTTGCACGGTTAAATCTTTTCAAAGGTTTATCACGCTGATTTCTTTCTTTTTTATTCATGAAATCTGAATGTAGCTTGCAATCGAGTTTCCCCTCTCTTTTGTTTTCATGTCGCTACTTTATTATCTTTCTTTTTTAGGAAGGTATTCAGAAGGGGAATCAAGATATAACCTGTCAAATAATATGATAAAAGAAGCTACTATGGTAAGCTTATTTTACTTCTCTTTTAAACCCTAAAGCTCCCTCTAGGATGTGTTATGAACGAATGGAGTTGGGAGAAGTTACATAAATTTTTTTCTCATTACTTTAATGCAGACTGGTGAGGACACATAATTTAAGAAATGAAATGTAGTTGAGATTGAAACATGGCAAACTCTTTCACCCTGCTTCACCTTAATTGTATTTGTCTTGCTAAATGTAATAACAAGGCATACTTCTTTTGAACCAACAAGGTAAACAAGAACATTCCAATGTTTCTTAAAATCATTTAGCTAAGCCCACAGTTGGGTGCGTCCAATTTAGCCTCTCACCAGCTTGATTGTTACCTGCCCAACTTTAACTTCGGAAGAATGAAATAGAATACTTATTGATGTGGAAATGTATAAAATATATTGAACAAGTTTACTTAATAGATGATGATAAAAGAAGCTAGAAAAAAGTAGTTAATTCCTTTTGCACTGTTCTACTTTAGAATCATTAACTTTAACCATTCTATTAAATGGCAGTTTTAGTACCTATTGATTTGGAACCCTATATGTCCCTGAATTGAACAGTGGAGATGAGATGCTCAATTAATAACGTCCTAAACTTGTATTTTAAGGACATGTTCGAATAAATAATAATATGAGGTCTTTATAGTCGAGTATATGTTACTTTTTTTTTCATTTAATTATGGTTTCAGGTTAAGCATAATTCCAATGTATAAGTGGTGTAGTTTATGAAATGCTTATGCATAACATGTAGAATGCCAAATTTCCTCTTCAATACTGTTACATTTCTTTATATGAATCTTATTTTGGGTGAAAATGATCATTGGTTTTTTTCTTCATCTTATGACGTGTCCAGGGATACGTTGGTATAGCCAAAAAATATGGCCTGCATCCTGTGTCTCTAGCAATTGGTATGCTCTATTTTCTTCTCTTCTATGTATTGTGTTTTTCACACTGGGCGATGCCATGGCATCTGTCCGACAGTTATTAACTTTTTGTCCCCTAAAAAGTCTCTGCCAAGTTGCCTGTAATTTTATGTGTTTACGAGTCAGAATATAGAATTTCTGCAAAAATGAACTGTGCTAATTAGTTCTGAGTTGTGATTGCCTGCTAGACTACCAGTGCTTCAAAATTTTGATGATTTGCAATGGAAGTAACTAAGGAAGTACACAAAAAATTGCAATAAACTTACTGACGAGGTAGATTAAAGAAAGCTGCTTGGTAAAGGAATTGAATATACTGTTGGAAGATAGAATATATTGTAACTGTAGTGAAGTTATTAGTTAATTATTAGCTTAAATTCCATGCTCCACTTCAGTTCTCGGAATCCGACTGAAGTTACTCTGAACTAATATTTTGAACATTGTCGGTTGTGTGATAGAATCCAGAGATGCGTGCACATATTACTATGATCAAAGAATTGTTGCCCCTACGTAAAGATTATAATCATTTGATAATGCCTTTGTGCAGCATTTGTTTTGAGACACCCTGTAGTTGCAAGTACAATATTTGGAGCAACAAGTCCATGGCAGATCCAAGAAACTCTCAGTGGTTGCATGGTAGAGCTGGCACCTGATATACTTGAGGACATTAACAAGATTCATTCAAGGTTTCCTAATCCATGCCCTTGAGACTATGACCTCCCAGAATTTGAGTACTGTGAGACTTTCTCCCTCAAGTTTTTCAAAGATAAATTATTATTTTTTACTTGTTTTTTTTTTGCTGGCATCACAGCTTAGCTATGAGATGATTAAAAATGTATTAGACATTAAAAGCCATCATTACATCCTATATGGAAAAGGAATACAGATAAGGATTCTCTAAATTTGGGAAGTGTTACATCTGCGAATTTCAATCAATCTCAACCATCAATCATCATGTTTTAATGGTTGAGATTGAATTTTAGTTATTTGTGGTGTAGTAAAATTAAATCTCAATGATTTTAATTGGATTGATGGTTGAGATTGATTGAAATTTATGATAGCAAAGTTGAAATTTAGTGAATCATAGAAATGGGCCATAAGTGGGGCATATAATATGTTTTGGCTTAGAGCGCTGTTTTTCAAAATCAAGATCCCACATTGTCAAATGGACATCAAAACTACCAAATTCATTGGCTACGATAACCAAGGTATAGAGGGTCCATTAAGGAGGCCTGGAAATTAACATTTATCTGCAGGCTGAGGCTTTGTTTGGCTATTGGCCAATTCAACCTGGACTTGGTTATTATTCTAGAATGACATCAACCATTCAACCACTAGAAGTCTACTGAATCAATCCTCTTCTTCCTGATTTTTCAACCTCAGTAGTTGTTTGAAATAAAAGAGTGTTGAACTAATATGTTCTCAATTTGGATTTGGAATCTCTATCGCAATTCTTTTATCATCATCATCATTTCCTATACATCTATATTTATACTAGTCTGTATGAAAATTATGTCAAACTCTTAAAAATTTAATTTTCTTTTTGTTTTTGTTAAAATACCTTAATTAAAACAGTGGCATTTAAAAAAGCTTATATATATATATGAGAAAAATGATTTTGGATGTTATTTTTTGAAATATATATTGATTAATAGTAATACCGTGACGAATTTTTTTCAGTAACTTGTCTTTATTCTAATTATGTTATTGTATCGAATTTGATACCACTTATTAGTAGTGGAGGGCAAGTTAATCATTCAATTCAAAAGTAAACATCAAACTTACCATGTTTATATCATTCCGGCTATGTGAATTTGATTTTGTAGAGTTCATTTGGAAAAAAAAACCAACTTTTTGGATAGTTTCTATTTAAGTTTTGTACCTTGCGTTTTAAATACAGAGTAAATTTCTACTTTACCCTAATGATCCATGTAAGATTCCGCTTGTCTCTATTACAAATCAATTTAGTTCAATTCATTAATACGTAATGATAATTTTACATTAAAATAAGTTCAATTCAATTTCGTAATTATAAAATTACATTGAAATAAATCTAGTTTGCTTTAGTATTGTTCAGTCTATTTAACTTGCAGAATTTGAAAAGAATAAGGTTTAACTAAAACATGTAAACTTCAGTGTAACAAATTCAATTGCAATTATTAGGGTAAGATATTCAACGCTACAGTTTTTACAGTTTTTACATTCTGAATGAGCTAAATTGATGTATAATTTCAATTTTGGATTAAGTCGATTATACTGTAATTCTAAGATTTGATTGATTACTGTCTTGGAGAGTTTTGATTTCATTATATTATTATGTTGACTGGACAAAGAACCTCAGATTACATCATTACAACATTGAAAAAGTGGTAGCAAGACGCGTTTTATATTGGAGAAAATATGTTTTTATAACTGACGAATGTTTTTATTGAATTAAAAATTTTGAGATGTAATCACAGACCCGTCACACTTAATTACAAATGTGTATATCAAATCGCATTTCGGCTTACTGTCTTCAACAAATATGCTATATGATCAAAGCCATGCTTTTCAACGGTAGAGGGTTAATTCATTTCCTAATCCAATCCGGTCTTAACCAATTAAAGAAAACGGATCAACACTGAGAAAGAAAATTCCAATTTTCTTTCTTTGCCTTATCTCTCACCCAGAAACCCCTTTCACTATCCTCTTCTTCTATTTCTTAATTTTCTCTAGTTATTCTTGGCGATTCTCAATTTTTGAGGTTATTATATATTTAATCAATTACAACTGTAGTACATAAAAGCATAATTAATGAAGAAAAATGGCCCGGAGCTTCTAGGCCGCCGGTCCCTACCACCACTTCCACTTCCACTTCGCTGCCGATCTTTAATCTGAATTTTGGGTACGATTTTAAATCTTGGCGATTCTTAAACCGGGTGAGCTTTGTCTTGGCTCTGAAATGGGTTCCAAGTCATGGCTGCACCCGGCTCCTACGTATCGTCCACTGGAGACCTATTGGGATACGGATGAGGATGCTCCTGGTCCCCGTTGTGCTCATACTTTAACTGCTGTTGCTGCTACTAACACTCATGGCCCTCGCTTGATTCTCTTTGGCGGCGCTACTGCTATTGAGGGCGGCGGTTCTTCCTCCGCTCCTGGAATAAGTTGCGATCTTTTCTCTCGCTTCCTGTTTTTTTTCCTACAAGGATTCCTTGATTTGTCGATTGAGGTGTTGATTTCTTGCAGGACTGGCCGGAGTTACCAATTCTGTTCATTCTTATGACGTTCTTACTAGAAAATGGACTAGGTAATATAATTCAGCAATTCCTTTTCTTCTCTAGCTCGATTTTGGATAGTGCGTATTGACATGTTTTCTTATCAGAATGCGGCCTGCGGGGGATCCTCCGTCACCCAGGGCAGCGCACGCAGCAGCTGCAGTTGGCACTATGGTTGTTTTTCAGGTGATTGAAGAAATATTTATGGTGGAGAATTGGCTTTAAGTTCTAATTTGTTATTCTAATTTGAAATGGATTGGTGTTAAATTGGTTAGGGTGGGATAGGCCCTGCTGGGCATTCTACTGATGATCTCTTTGTCCTGGACTTGACCAATGACAAATTCAAGTGGCACCGGTGAGTTAGACATAACTTATCACTCATATTTTTGTTAGCAATGTCTTTTCTACTGGTATTCTATGAAAGGGGGACTGATCATTTCTTATTTTGATGCAAATTCAGAGTGGTTGTGCAGGGACAGGGTCCTGGACCTCGATATGGCCATGTAATGGACTTGGTTGCCCAACGATTCCTTGTTACTGTCAGCGGGAATGATGGTACACATTTTTTCATGCAGTTTATTTTTGTGAATTGGTATATTAGGTTCTATTTCTTGCTCGTAGAGCTAATTGGTCAATTAATATTCTTCAAATCATTACAATTGGGTCAATTGATATGTCTTCGTCTATTTTATTGCAAAACTCAACTTTTGGACCTATGTTTTCAGCATTATATGGCAATTTGTTATTTTGCAATTGGATTGGTATCTCTAGCTGATCAGTTTTTACCAACATTCATTAAGGCATTAATTAATCTAAAGCAATGCAGGTGGATTATTTGCATCAATTATTCAAATACATGATGCAATTATTCAAAATGTTTTTTTTTTGTGTTTTAAGACTTGATTTATATGTAATTCATCTGGCTACAATAAAAGCTTTATATGTATATGTTTTTTTGTGGAAATGATGATTGTAATACAACTATACTATCAATTGCTGGATTTTCAGTTCAGCATATATTCCTTGGGTGGAATTTTTTTTCATTGTTTTTGAGGAGTGGATACATATTTGGAGGATGACAGGACTCATTCCTAAAGTGAGGCATTATGTGTTAAATGTGAATTCACATGCATCGTCATTACTTGGATAACATGATCGACATAGGATGAGAACATTAGCTTTATCTATTTATACATCTCATATGTATTATATTATCTTAGTATATGACAATTTGATTTGCTCATTATGCACATTTTAAATATCATCAAAGGGTTTAGGGATGTCCAATTTTTTACTTACTAATAATTTATAGGGAAAAGAGCTTTATCTGATGCATGGGCTTTGGATACTGCCCAGAAGCCATATGCATGGAAACAGCTAAATCCTGATGGTGACAAACCTTCTGCTAGAATGTAAGTGTCCTTAGTTGGCCTATTGAAGCAAACATTATCAGCTCCTTATTTGTTTACTATGTTTCAGATATAACATGGCATAATGTCTCTTGTAGGTACGCTACAGCCAGTGCTCGTTCTGATGGCATGTTTTTACTTTGTGGTGGAAGGGACGCCTCTGGCATGGTACAGTCTCTTCCTTTAAAGGGTTTCTTTGTAGAGCAATTAATGTTGTTACATTTAGAGACTACTTTTTGACAATTGTATTGTGTAGAGGTGTTATGTGAATTTTAATCATTTCAACGCTTGTCTCCCTTTAAACCAGATTTGGTGCTAGCATTTGCTACTGTCTTTTGATTCTTTGTTTATGTGCTTAAGCAGGCACTTGGAGATGCTTATGGGCTTCTAATGCATAGAAATGGTAAGTGGGAGTGGACTCTTGCTCCAGGAGTATCTCCATCACCAAGGTATCAGCATGCTGCGGTAAGTGATTAGTGATGATATAAAAGTGATTATACTTAGGATTTTCTCTCTTATAAATCTCTTGAGGAAAGCATGTTATAGTCTCTACTACTAATCTTTGGCATAGTTCACTTCACCATCAGGTTTTTGTTGGTGCTCGATTGCACGTTACAGGAGGTGTCCTAAAAGGGGGACGGGCAGTAGAAGAGGAAGCAGCTGTTGCTGGTAATCTATGGGTATTTAAAGGACTTTTTCCAATTGAAAATATAAATTTTGTACTCTGAGTATTGTTTCCATTTGTTAAGTGTTGGACACTGCTGCTGGCATTTGGTTGGATAAAAATGGGCCTGTAACTTCATCAAAAACCAGCAGAGGACATCCTGAGCACGATCCTTCTTTGGAGCAAATGCGCCGGTGCCGCCATGCATCTGCTTCTGTCGGTGTCCGCATCTATGCTTACGGTGGTCTAAGAGGAGGTAATTGTTGTATCAATAAATTGTTGAGAGTTGAAATTTTCATTAATAGGCACTATATTTGTCATTACTAATATGGTCTTACAACAAGCTTTTGCTGTGTTTGTGTTGATATTAATTACTGACATTTGCACCATTATAACTGAATATGTGCCAGTGAAGGATTGACATTTGCAACTTGTTGGTGATTGCCTTTTTTTATACTGCTTAATAATAATACTTAAACTTCTCCCCTAGCTTTTAGAATTCACCAATTGGTCTTTGTATGATTGGTTTCACTTGCATTGATGTTTGTACATCTGTAAAACCTTAATACTGAAAC
>CATIWQ010174009.1:0-44464 GCA_949673415.1 Euphorbia schlechtendalii | reverse complement strand
CATTTTCTTAGTTGTCATCAAGTTAAATTGATTGCGTAGTCCCTGTGGAGACGATCCCGCTTGCCGCTACTGCAAATTTATTTGTTTAGAGTCAAAGGGTTTTATAAATTTTATTTTTGACGGTTTCGACGCTCGTCAAATTTTGATCGTATGGATTTCCTCGAGGGGAATGGAGTCGTGATTGAGAGTATCGATACCGAGTATCAGACTCATTTGACGTTTCTCTTGTCGCCATGTCCTCGACTTTGGCATGATGACACCGAGTCATGGCATCGTCATCGTATCAAGGACGTCCTTCGTAGAGGCGTAGAAAGGATTATTTGATGATGAGGAGGATGAGGAGGACGATGATGATGGTGATGATCAGGGTGGAGATAACCATGGTGTCCCTGGCGGAGATATCCTTGGCATGGATGCCTATCATAGCCCTGCGGCTCATTTTTCACATCCTCCCTTGATTGGCACTTCCGGGGTATGATTTTCTTTTTGTCATACGTGTCTTTCTCTTCATGTTCTCCTTTTGCATTAATTGTTGACCTGGTTCGTATGTTTGCAGACGGGTGGCAACAAGCGTGCCCGTGCTGAGGCTAGGCGATTTGCGGGTCCCTCTATGCCTCCTCTGGATATCGTGGAGGTTCGGGTGGCTACTCCTATGGATGCTGCCTTCTCTCTCCTTTCTCTAGTCGGGGATACTACTTGGGTGGAGCTTCCTGTCAGCAATCATATCCTGGACTTCATCCCCCAGGATACTACTCATGTGAGATCTTTTCTTCTCATGCTTCTTCTTGTTTTTAATTTATCTTTATGTTGACATTCCATTTTTCCAGGTTCGACGGGATGAGGCTGAGAGGATAGCGCACCAGTACATGTCGGCTAGGGACTTAATCATTGCACAGAATAATACTACCGGGGTAAGATTATCTACTTTTGCTTCTTCAATTTCCGTTGGTTGCCTATGTGGTAAATGATAATAATACTTCATGCATGATGTGATTGTGATGTGATAATAAATAACATGATGTGTGACTTCTGATGTCAGGTGTTGCTTGTGCTGGAGCGCCAGGCTTAATCTTTAGCAGAGGCTAGAGCTCGGGAGCTAGGAGATCAGTTAGCGTTATCGCAGCAGCAAAACCGGAGGATGGAGAGAGCGCTTTCCCGGGATAAGGGCAAGGATAAGAGCAAGGGCCAGGGGGAGACATCGGCTCAAGTCAGGAACATGGAGGCTGATGATCGGGCTTTCGCCAGGAAGCTGAGGAGGATGAGGGCTGTTGGTACTCGGGGAGAGATGTCTGGAGGATCTATTCTCCGTTGTGAGGCTTCTGATGATGATATTGATGATGCGAGAAGGATCCAGGAGTCTTTTGGCTGAGAAGAGGAGGAGTCAGACGGCTCCACCAATAGTGATTAGGCTTCTGGCCTGTGTGGCCTTTTTAGCATAGCTTTTGATGTATTTTCCTTTTCTTTGATACATTGGGGTTTATGAAACTTTGCCACATTTATTTGATGCTGTTTTTTTCTTTTATCGCATGAGCGATCAAGTAAGTTGAATCCTTATGACAGTAGATAAATGATACTAAAATTAATTGACTTTTGCATAGAGTATACCAACATGGTAAAATTCTATCGGATTTGTTTGTCTTTTCTTTGGGACTAAACATATTATAAAATGCACGTTGCTTACTTGTGATGTTTCAACCATTGGCATAAGCACACATTAAACATTTTCAGCAAGAAATGATATCTTCATTGATGAAATAAACCGAAGTACAAATGTTTCGAGTGACCTGA
Organism: Euphorbia schlechtendalii; assembly: GCA_949673415.1. Lineage (NCBI taxonomy): Eukaryota > Viridiplantae > Streptophyta > Magnoliopsida > Malpighiales > Euphorbiaceae > Euphorbia > Euphorbia schlechtendalii. Next base: position 42,676 of record CATIWQ010174009.1, on the reverse strand, counting down.
CTCTTGTCATTAGCTAGCTTTCACAATGCTTATTCTAGTTTATGAAAAAGAAAGGCCCTATTTTTGCTCAACTAACAGAGTGTTAGCTGATGGGTTTATTTACATACATCTTTTGTACTATTTTATCCCTTCCTAAACATGGTAGCGCTTAAGCCTATCTTGATTGATGGGGTTGAGAAACTCGTTACCTTCCATATCCATAATCTTGATTGCTCCTTTACTCAGCACCTTTTTTACTACGAATGGTCCTTCCCAATTAGGCCTGAACTTTCCTCTAACATCCACGTTCGAAGTCTTAATTGCTTCAACACTAGATCTCCTGCCTTCAAGGGCTGCCTCTGGTGTTTAACTTTATTGTTGTATACCCTGGCCATTCGTTGCTGGTACATCTGCAGGTGATCTAAAGCTTTGAGGCGATGCTCATCAATCATACTAAGCTGCTCGAATCTAGCTCTGGCCCATTCCGACTCTCCTAGCTTGGCTTCGAGGGCTATTCTCAGTGATCCTACTTCTGTTTCCACCGGTAAAACTACTTCCATTCCGTATATGAGTGAGAATGGGGTTTGATTAGTTGGAGTCTGAATGCTTGTTCTGTAGCCCCAAACTGCAAAAGGTAGCTTATCCGCCCAATCTCAATAAGTGGTCACCATATTGCTCAGGATTTTCTTGATGGATTTGTTGGCTGCTTCTACCGCCCCATTAGCTTGTGGTCTATATGGTGAAGAGCGATGATGCTCGATACCATATTTCTCAATCAACTCTACTGTTGCTCCTTGAAATTGAACTCCATTATCTGAGACTATATGGTGAGGGATCCCATATCGGGTGAAGATGTGCTTCTCTATGAACCTGGCCATTTTCTTTGCGTTGATGTTAGAGTAGGATTCAGCTTCTACCCATTTAGAGAAGTAATCGACTGCCACAATGATGAATCTATGCCCATTACTAGAAGAAGGATGAATTTCTCCAATTATGTCAATCCCCCATGCTGAGAATGGCCAGGGGATAGATAGGTTGTGTAGATCTGATGGAGGCAGATGGCTAAGATCTCCATAGATTTGGCATTCATGACATTTCTTAACTTCTACGATACAATCTGCGACTATAGTGGTCCAATAGTATCCTTGACATTGAACCTTCTTGGCCAGAGCTAAGCCGTTTATGTGTGGCCCGCAATCACCCGCGTGTATTCCTCTTATTACGAGTAGAGCCTCTTTCTCATTCAAGCAACGAAGTAACAATCCCTCCGGAGTGCGTCGGAATAGATCATTATCAAGAAGTCGGAACTGCACGGCTAAGCGACGAAGAGAGGTGCGATCTGAGTCTGTTGCCCCATCAAGATAAACCCCCTCCCTCAAGAATCGGATGATGTCTAAGTACCAACAGCCGGAATCTGAATCTACATCGACTGTCACTGCTCGACAATAATAGGGCTCCGTAGATGATTGTAGAATTAATGGCTTGATGGGTTGAGCCTGAGGTCCTTCCCACATGGAGGCTAGAGTGGCTAAGGAGTCTGCCATTTGATTATCTTCACGTAATATATGGCGGAAGACACATCTTTCAAACTTGGTAGAGGCTTCCTAGACTGCATCCAGATATAGACGGAGTGAATCTTCCTTGATCTCCCAATTGCCGGTCACTTACCGAATCACCAAGGCTGAATCCCCAATGACAGAGACTTCTTTGGCTCTTATATTGCTCAAGGCTTCCAGGACGAATAGACAAGCTTCATATTCTGCTCCATTGTTTGTGACTGGGAACTCCAAGAGCTTAGATAACGGGATGACTTCGTTCTGCAGTGTGATCAAAATTATGCCTAGGCCCGCCCCTTTACGATTCACGTCACCATCGAAGTACATGGTCCATTCCCTCTTAACCTCTTCTACCAAGGATAATTGTTCATCTGGGAACTCCAAGTTTTCTACATAATCGGAGTCCATTGCTTGATTGGCTAAGAACTCGGCAACCGCTCTTCCTTTTATGACCTTCCTTGTGATGTACTCAATGTCAAATTCAGAAAGGAGCAACAACCATCGGGAAAGTTTACCTGCCAATGTGGGAGATCGGCATAAGTATTTCATGGGATCAACTTTAGCTATCGCCTGTACTTGATAAGATTGGAAGTAGTGGCGTAGTTTCTTTGTTAGCCATACCATTGTAGCGCAAATCTTCTCCACCAAAGGGTAGCGGGTCTCATACTCTAACAATTTCTTGCTTAAGTAATATACTGCATGCTCCTTCTTGTCAATATGTTCTTGCACTAACATTGCCCCTACGGAAGATTCTTCGATGGCTAAGTAAAGAATCAGAGGGTGTCCTGGAACGGAAGGTTGTAAGACAGGTGGTTTGATCAAGTATTGCTTGATTCTTTCGAACGCGATTTGGCATTGATCATTCCACTCCACCGATTGCTGCTTCCTCAAAAGTTTAAAAATTGGCTCACAAATGGTAGTCAGTCGAGCAATGAACCTGCTGACATACTGCAAAGATCCCAAGAATGCTCGTACTTCTTTCTCCGTCTTTGGCACAAGCATTTCCCTGATGGCTTGGCTCTTGTCTGAGTCCATTTCTATACCCCTTTGACTCACGATATGCCCCAGTAACTTTCTTCAGGTGACCCCAAATACGCACTTCTTTAGATTCAGACGTAAGTTATATTTCTCGATTCGAGTAAGGAATATATCGAGGACAGCTGGATGCTCTTCCCGAGTGTGGGATTTAACTAGCATATCATCCATGTATACTTCTACCTCCTTGTGGATCAAGTCATGTAGCAAGGCCGTCACAGCTCTTTGATAGGTTGCCCCAGCATTTTTCAGTCTAAAGGGCATGACCTTGTAGCAGTAAACCCCCCATTCAATGATGAAAAGGCGGTTTTGATCTTATCCTCGATAACCATAAGGATCTTATTATACCCTGAGAAGCCATCCATGAATGAGTACATAGCGGCTCTAGCAGCACTGTCAACGAGGATGTCGATATGAGGAAGAGGGAAGTCGTCCTTTGGTGAGGCTTTATTTAAATCCCTAAAATCCACGCAGACTCGGACCTTGCCATCTTTCTTTGCAACTGGTACGATGTTGGCGAGCCAGGTAGGGTATTCTACCACTTCCAAGAACTTAGCCTCTATTTTCTTGGCTATTTCCACCTTCACCTTCTCAGCCCATTCAGGTCGTAATCTTCGCAACTTTTGTTTGATAGGTTTGACCTGAGGATCGGTTGGAATTCTATGCTCGGCAATTTCTCTATCCACCCCTGGCATGTCTTCGTATGACCAAGCGAACGCTACGACGTGTTTTCTAAGTACATCAGTTCCTCTTCAAGAGTTAGGTCACTCGAAATCATCACCATTTTGGGTGACTCATCCATACTTAAATTTATTTCATGTAATGATGTATCAGTTATGCTAAAGATATTATGTGCATGATCGTGAAAATGCATGTTGCCATCTGGCAAAACATCACACAAGTAAGCAAAGTCTCGATCTATTGATTGATATGCCTCATAGGCGGCATTATTAACATCGAAAATGTTCGAAATATTAAATATCACACTATTAGCATCATTTTCCTCCACATGCGGAGGGTATTCATTCATTTCTGAAGCTGGTTCTTCGGAGATGGACTCAACATGTATTGCCTTCTTTTCCATGGCTGCGACTTTGGTGACGACGTCTGTGGCTACAGCTAGCTGTTTTTTCACACTCCCATCTTGCTTCTTCATCAGCATTGCAAGGGCTTTGGTGATGGCCTTGATTGCATCTTGGACCTCATCCTCCATGGGTTCAGGTTCAGGCTCATCTTCCATGAAAATCTTTATTCTTCCCTTCGTGCTAGTCCCCTCTGAGTGCTTAGTTTCCTCCTGGCCATTCACAGATTCGATTATTGGAGCCACCATGCTCTCCTTTGCAAAATCTTACACATCACCAAAGATCTCGAACCCTAGCACAGATTCTCCATCTATTACCACAGGTTCATTATCCTTTGGTATTTCTTACTCCCTTCGATGGTGCACACACTAACCATATTGCAGAAGGATGGTCGCTTGTGCTTGTAGATTTTGTGTCAAGGGGTAAACCCTAGTCCAGCCCTAGGGGTCAGCAGAAGAGGATCGGTGGCTTCCACTACTCCTTGGTGATATTTCCCGAGTCCTTTACCAGGGATGAATCCTTGCTTCTTCATGATCTTCTTTAACCCCGTTGAGGAATAACTGTACCCCATGGGAATCTTTTTCCTCTTCTCTTCCTCTTCATGGTTAATCATAGCTATCCTTAGCCCTTCCTTCCCCTTTTCAGCGAAGGCTGCTGCTGCTATTACAGATTCTTCATCTACTTCTATGATTACTGGCTTTCCATGGTGAATAAGCTTTATCTTCTGATGGAGCGTAGAAGGGACAGCGCCAAGTGCTTGGATCCAAGGCCTTCCTAGTAGTAGGGAATATGAGACTGGGATATCCAGTACCGTGAACTTTACTTCAGATTCACCTCGTTCACTATTACAACCGTGGTGAACGTTCCTACTACTCCGTGCTTGGAATTATCATAAGCCCGGATCACCATATCTGACTTTTCCAACATGTCTACATTTAGGCCCAGATAAGGGAGCACCTTTAGCGGACATAGGTTCAGAGCCGACCCATCATCCACCATGATACAAGGGATAGCTCTGTCGAAGATATTGTCCCTGATGAATAGGGCCTTATTGTGGTTCTGCTGCTTTGGCGGCAAGTCCGACCAGTCGAATGTAATGGCAGGGCTCCTCTTTAAGGGTATCCCTTCCCCAATAGCTGAGCACATCTCTATTACCGAAGTAGTTGGTGTGGCTTCCATTTCCATCAACTTCTGTACCAATCCTCGACGATGTGCTTTAGAAAAGCGTAGAAGTTGCCAAATACTGTACTTCGCCTGAGTGCTTTTGAGCTGGTTAACCAAGGGGTCAACTTCTAATTCGTCTTCGTTGACTACTGGGGGTAAGGGTGGCTCTGTGTGGTCCCTTGTAACCTCTTCTGCTGATGAATTCCCAAGCTGGATGGGATTATTCCTTTAGACACGACCGCTACCGGTTACTCTCAATATCCCGTCTTCTATTACTCTTGTTTCAATGGGTGTCTACCACGGGTATTGTGGTTGCTCCTTCTTTCTTTTAGCGTTCTTCAATTGGTAAGAGTCCAGGTTGATAGGGCCTTTACCATATACGATTTCTTCGCCTTCCACTTGACGGGCGTCATCTCTTACTCCTTTCTTGCGGGATTTTAACACGTATCCATCCAAATTAATAGGTTTCTCCTGATCCTTCTTGGCTTTAGACTCTTCTTCTTTTGCCCCGCCTGCAACATACACAGACTCAAATAGGTCATAATTATCAGCCATGCTTGCAACCATCATTGGGACTGATCCCTCGGAACTCGCCTCAGGGGAGGATTGAGAAAGCATATCCAGGACTCGATTGGATGGTATCCCGGTTCCCACTACGAGGATATCTTCTTCCTCGTTGATTAACTGATCCAGCCTATGACCTCTTTGAAGTAACTCTTCAAAGCTTGTGAAGTGATGAGCGGTGAGATGATTCTTGTATTGCGGATGGACTCCTTCGATCATCAATCTTATTAGGACTGCTTCAGAGGGTTTCTTCTTGATCACTGTTTGTAGCGCCATCCACTGGTGGGCGTACTCTGAGAAAAGCTCATGCACCTCCTGTTGACATGCTAGGAGTTCCTTGAATTCCACCAGTTGCTTCTTTGTATGCACAAAGTTCCTTTTAAAGGCTTTGGATATGCTTTTCCAGTCTTTCCGGATCGCCTCTGGTTGGTTCATGTACCAATCACCGGAGGTACCTGTTAATGAACAAGGAAAGAAGACAGCCAACATTCCGTCGGAGAGTCCCTGGGTTCACATGACAGTCTCGAGCTTTATTAAATGAAGGGATGGCGTGTCATTACCTGTGAAGATCGGCATTCCACATAAATTAGCTTGGGAGCATGAGCATGATGTCATTTTGGTGATTCCCAAAACCTTTTCTGGTTGGGCCATGGTTTAGCCAGGGGTGGTGCTGGAGGTAAACATTGGTTCTCCTAAGGCTTCCTTCTCACATTCAATAGCCACTCTTTCTCTCTTAGTGACTGGCCCTCCTTTTACTTCTACCAGCATTTCCTTTTCATCAAGAACCTCTAAAAAGATTTCTTCTTCAGTTGTACCTTTCGTAACCAGAGTTTGGCCAGGGCTGGCTTTAGCGATCATTTCCAACACCTGTTTTGGCATCATTCCTGACCCTACCATGTTGACCTGTTACCCTGTTATCCTGAATTACCTTTCCAACTTTGCTACCATGTTGAAGACTTGCTCAAAGGTTTGGAACCCCATTGAACCGAGTCATCTCCTGTACGAGTTCCTTGCCCCATTGATCAACATCTGCACTAAGATGTGCTCGGATGGTCTGTGTGGTATCCGAATTTGGATTCTCATCCAACGTGTAGTGTACTTTTGGAAGGATTCATAGTCGTTCTGGATACAATTCGTTAAGTTATGCAAGGTGGGTTTAGGCTTCTGCAAGTATACAAAGTCCTTGATGAATGCTTCGGATAAGCTTTTCCAATTTCTCCTCACCATTGCCCGCTGATTCTCGTACCATTCTCCTGCAATCTCAGACAGAGAGCATGGGAAAAGTTTAGCCAATTTGGAGTCCGGGAGTCCTTGTGTTTTCAGAAAGGCTTCAAATTTAAGAACGTGAAAGGCTGGTGAATCTCTCTCATCATATACCGGAATTCCAAATAGAATGTACCCAGGGCCTGAGCAGGCTTTTGAGGTATGGAGACTGGTATTGGCATTTGTATCCCCGGCTTATCTTGACTGTGTGGAGCCCTTTCCTTTGTTGGATCGGGATATCATGTCGAATACGTGACCAGGTGGCATGCCTGACCTTATCATCATGACCTCCGGGTTTGAACTCCGGAATTCTGCATCTATCTTTAGCCCTGCCTCAATAAGCTCACCGAGGTCTACGTATTCTTATGAATTGAGGTGGTGGTGGAATTCAGGACGCGCCCCGCTGATCAGCATCTCCCTTAGAACTTTCTCTTCTGGCTTCTCTTTGGTCATCACTTGAATTGACATCCACCTAGAGATGTACTCTTTCAATGTCTCATCCTCTTCTTGCATACAGGCTGCCAAATCTGTCATGTCGGGTTTAGGCATTTCCATGTACAAGAAATCTCGCTTGAAGGCCTTGGAGATTTGCTGCCAATTTTCTCGGATAGAGGAAGGTTGAGTCATGTACCATTCTCCTGCTATTCCCGATAATGAACATGGGAACAAGGTGGCCAGTACATCATCTGAGAGACCCTGTGCCCTCAGTAGGGTCTCGTACTTAAAAACATGGAAATTTGGAGCATCCAGGTAGTCGTATATAGACATTCCGCACAAGCTGAATTTCGGGCAATGACATCTTTCAATTGGGCTTATTTGTGACTCCGTGTTCATCTGGCAGGGGCTGTCTCCTGATTCAATCATCATCACGAACTCTTCAGCCTCTTTCTCCAAGTATTGTTGGATAACTTATCCTCTCATTCCTGAGTTTATCATCCCCACCTTGTCTTCAAACTGAGGGAGAGGATTGTTGGTTGTATTAGGCTTTAACGTAGGCTCTTCTATCACCCTGTCTTCTATTAACTTTTGGATAGCTTTCAGGAGAACTTTATAGTTGTTGGTCCTATGGCCAGCTATTACGTGATAGTGATAGAAATTCTTCTTCTCTTCTGGTTTGGGTGGAGCCCAGGTATCCACGCTCTCCAACTTATTCAGTTCCCGTAGCTTAGTGAAAAGTAATCTCAAATTAGCGGAGTATGGAGATATGCTATGATATTCTTCTTTAGGCAGGCGTACAAATGCTACTTTCTCTGTCTGTACTACTTGAACCGCCGCCTGTTTTCCTTTTGGTAGGGAGGAAGTGGCTGATGATGAGGACCCTACATTGGTCTTTTTATACCAGGGCTTACTCGCAGGTTGCACTATGGACGCCTCAAGGGACTCTATCCATTCTAATTTTTCAGCTTTGACAAATACCTCGTTGTAAGAGGAAAAGGTATCCGTTCCCAACCTTTGTCTGTACGCCGGTAAAGCTCCGGCTAGCAATTTCACGATCATCTCTGATAGGCTAAGATGATCCTTTAGCAGAACCTGAGTGGCCATCCACCTTTTAAAGTAAGGCTTAAACATCTGTCCAGGTTTTTGTCTTACTGCCTCGAGATTTTGTATAGTGGTTTTCATTTGGGAGTTGAAGCCATACTGTTCTATGAGGGCTACAGACAGTCGCTCCCAATTGTGAGACACCTCGACGGGTAGATTGTTATACCATTGGTTAGCTGGAGCTGCCAATGTCATTATAAACATTTTGGCCAGCATTTTATCACTAACTCGACGTGCTCTCATCACCGTCTGGTAATTGGTTAGATGAGCCTGGGGGTCTCCTTCCCCATTGAATTTTACCAGCTTTGGCATTGAGAAGTTCTCAGGGAGCCAATCATCCCTTGATGCTACGGGTGGTGCCGGATAGCTGGTGGGCTGGATGCCTGGATGCTAAGCGGCATGGGTTACTAAGAACTGTTGCCACAGCTCTTCCATGCTGGGCCGGGGAGTTGAGTAACCCATTTCTGGCCTAGCTTGGCTGCCGAATTGGTGATACAGAGCTTGGGGATATACAAGACCCCTGGAAGGAAGCGCAGAAGTTGGCTGGGCCGAGGATTGACCCTGATACTGTATTGCTGGAGTATAACTAAGAGGTGGAGCTTGGCAATTTGGGATAGCTCCAGACTGGGGAAAGAACCCTTGTATAGTAGGAGGGGAGCCAAAAGATGTCCCCATTGGCCTTGCTGCTGTGAATTGTTGATAATCTAGCTGAAATGCTTGCTGGAAGCCTAATTGCCTGGGTAGAACTGATTGATATGCAATCCATTAATCCGTATTAATTCTGGCCTGGCCATTAGTTCCAGACACCTGGCCTGCTCCGTGACTAGTTTGTTCCAATCTAGGTAGGAACTAGAATGGACCTATTGCTTGAGAACCTCCTGTGCCAAGCTGACTGCTAGAGGACGGAAACGTGTGAGGAGCAGAGCCTGGCCTCCTCGTTGTAATGGTAAGACCTTGGAGATTCCGGATGAGTTACTGGTCGGAGGGTCTACCCTCTGGTTGTCTCGGGCGGGCGTGAAACTGTATGGCTTGAGCGAACTGGTCGCTGTAAAGAACCGCCGAAAGAGCATTGGCAATGTCCTAGCTTGATCCAAACTGTGGTGCTGCTGGCCTATTCTGATAATTTCCTCCTAAAATATTTTGTCGTTCTACCATTTTCGCAATCTGTTCTGAACTGAATATTGCTCTTTATCCTAAACTAAACCCTGAACCCGAATCAGAACTTGAGTCCTCACTAGAATCGGTGTATGGCACACCTTCCGGAATGTTTCCTTCCTAGCCATGATGGGAGATACTCTAACAAGGCGACTTTCAATCCTTCTCCAAAGCCTTGTTGAAGTACACAATATAGAGATTAGATCATGAATGGTATATGTATGATTATGTGTGTAATGAGAGTGATTATGTCATGATCATAGCTGGTGAGTTTAACTCCTAGGGCAAGGGCTATGCAAGCGTGTAATTTAGGCCTTGCGACATGTTAAAAAGAAAAAAGCCCCATAGTATTGGTGGTTTAGTCATATTACCCATGTGGTGATAGGCTAGGATCTCAAAGGATTCGTGAAAGGTTGGGTAAACTATGTGTTATACCCTTCCTTATGGGTGATTTATAGATGGTGTCAATGTGACATTTAGGCCTATTATATGGTAAAAGACTCATAGTGTTGGTGGTTTAGTCATATTACCCCTATGGTAGTAGGCTTGGGTCTCAAAGTTATTGTAAAAAGTTGGGTAAACAGTGTGTTGTACCTTTCTTCATATAGTTTCGAGGAGTGATCAGTATGTTACCCTATTTGGGTAAAAGAGATTTGGGCATCTTTCAGACACCTCCATGTTGTGGTCTTAATCCTAGGTGACACTGTCTTGGCGTGTCGTTTAGTCCTCGACTTGGGTTTGGGTAAAACGGTGTGTTGTACCCTATACCTTGGAAGTTTGTAATTCTCAGAGGTCTGAGTGTGAAATTACAATCATGGGTGACTCTTATAATTAGTGACACTGTCTCGTTGCGTCTCTCTAAGTCTATGTTCAAATGTGGGTAAAATAATGTGTTATACCCTATGGTTTGGAAATTTGTAATTCCTAGAGGTCGGAGTGTGGAAGTATAATCATAGACTCAAATTCGGGTAAAACGGTGTGTTATACCCTATGGCTTGAACTTTTGTAATTCAGAGGTCTAAGTGCGGAAGTACAATCATGGATTCAAATTTGGGTAAAATGGTGTGTTATACCCTATGGCTTGAACTTTTATAATTCCAGGGGTTTGAGTGCAGAGATACAATCGTGGGTGATCCTAATCTTAGGTGACACTATCTCATTGCGTCTCTAATTCTAGGTAAATGGTGACATGATAATGGCGTGTGTATGTATAAGTTGTGTCTGCACAATAAATAATGGGTTAGCATGATGTTTTTCATGAAATAATTATGGTGATGTGATGAACACATAGCACATAGCACACAACGCAATACTTCCAACCTTATGTCTCCCGTGTATAAGGGGTAGGCTCTTAATATCTAGGTTTGGATCATCTTAATACCGTGAAGTATTAAGGGGCGAACCTGCGCAAAAAGATGCATTTGTTTTGGTAAACCTAGGGAAAGTGTCTACGGCTTCCTTATATGAGCTTTGGTCATGGTTGTTGATGTAGAAGGTTCTTGTTGCACTGTGATACACTTTTCCCCCTTTTTCAAGGGAGTCCATGCGATATGGCAACAAGTGATCCACTTGCTAGGTTCCTTATATCACCAGGGGGTCACGAAGTATACTTTCGCAAGCTTCTCGGTCAAATAGGGCACCCTAACCTTAATGGCTAAACTGTCTAATGCATATGCTTTGTTCGATATTTTAAATGTGGGTTAACTCATTTGACGACTTTTCAATGCTCATCCAAAATCTTTTAAACTTATAAGCTTATGAAAAAATGTCCCCAGCGAGGTCGCCACTATGAGCGGACGACGTTCCACCCACGCGGTCGCCGTAAGGCGCTGGCCCCGTGACATGGGGCGTGGGGTTTTCGAAAATGTAGATTAAAATGTTGGCTTTGAAAATGGAAATGAATTTCAAATTCAAGAGACTCGAGATCTGAACCTCTAGCCTATGGTATTCAGAGTCGCCACCCGGATCAGCTCTTCCAGGAAAATTCGGTACAGCCTAGATTCGTCAAGCCTAAGCGATACCATAGTTTAGAGATTCGGGTCCGGGATGAGTTACCTATTTCATCGTCATTTGAGTTAAATTATACTATGAGTGAGAAACCACGTTTATAATATCCGAACTAAACTAGATATTTTCAGTTTATGTTTATCGCGCATGCATATAACAGTAAGTAAATTGCGGAAAGTAAACACATAGAAAGTTAAAATGCGCCTAGTCTACGGGGGAATTAATTACATCACTGGTTTTAGGGTTTTACAACATTTTCTTAAATACAAGAGATCTAGGGTAATAAATACATCAATAACCTATTATACAACCGATCTAACAAATACATAATTTTTGTTAAATGCGATATTTGAATAAAAATCCTAACATACATCTAGTTTAACCCTGCCTGCAATGACAAAAGTTAGTACGGAATATTATCACAATACAAATATGTGCCAGTGCACCAAATATGTTCTCTTCGTGGTCGAAAAGTACCGATTTGTCTCGTGGATTTTATTGTAAAAAAAAGATTCATTTTTACACCAGTATGTTTCTCCTTTTATTAATGAAAATGCTGCATGTGAATTTTTTCGGGTAGGATATCCGAGAACAGGGTTCTCTTCGTGGGGGTTTCCTAAATTTTAATTATTTACAAATAAATGAAAGTAATAAATAATTCTAGGCCTTTTGTATATATTTCGAAGAAATTAAAATACGGTAGTAATTTTATCCCGGTAAAGGGGAAACCAGAATTTAAATTTTCTCTCAGAATATATCAAAAAGATTAATATAAATTTATTATATTAATTTTTGATATGTTCATAAAAAATATTCATAGTTAGACATTCCATAATTAGTTAAACTAAGATAATCCTGCATTAATAAAGGAAATGAAAGTTAGCATCGGTACTGGTAATTACCATCGTTACCGATGGTAAATTTTTCAGATACCATCGGTATCGATGGTAAATAATCGGTACCGATTCCTGATTTCCAGACCTGCAGAAACAGCACAACAAAAATTAAAACTTCAAGAGGTCATAACTTTCACTATACTTACCCGATTTGAATGATTTTATCATTCTGGAAAGCTCAGGATGTGTAGATTATGTTCGTATAAAAAAATATCAAAATAGAAAAGAAATTACATCGGAAATCCCGAAGAATAGATTAGTATGCAAAAATGGAAATAACAAAAAAAACAGATAAAACTTCAAAAGTAAAGGCATATAAATAAAAGCACAAACTCTAGGAACTTAGAGGCTTACCCCGTAGTCGAGAATCCACTTTTCCGAGATCCGTGAAGCTCTACCGGGAAGTTCTCCTTGTTTCCTTGGTTGATTGTCAAGGTAGTTTGGTTTGGTAAAATCGATTAATGGAGAAAGTGTTGCGTCACAAATTTTTTAGTGAAATGATTTTCGTGCAATTGTAGATTGTGTTTATGATTTATTTGCTTAGTTTTACCAATTTAAAAATTCACAAAATTGTTTGAAAGTTTCTTAGTTACAAGTATCGAAAACTTGATTTTTGTTCATAAAAACCTTTCTTTTTGTTGGGAAATCATTGATACGTTTTATCCTTTGTGTTTTCCTCCCCCTCTTTGCTGAATGTGAGCCCCTTTTTATAGTGAGCTCCCTTCAATCCAAGTCAAAAAGGCTACATGTAAATTTTTGGCATTTTCTTCTTTTTTCAACCCACTAATGTCTCATCCATCATTAATGAAGGGCCATTTCCAGCCACCCTAACGGTGGAAAGTGACTGGAAATCAATTATTGAAGATTTGTTCAATAATTTCCGGAATAAAAAAGAATCTGCTGATGCTGTCAATTCGACGTCGGTACCGATGGAACTATATATCGATACAGATGTCCATAAAAATAATAGTATCGTACCGATAAAAAGATATCGGTACCAATGTCAATTTTAAGGTGACATCGGTACCGATGTTTACCGACATCGGTACCGATGTCCACACATCGGTACTGATGTTTAACATCAGTGCCGATGTTATGACATTAATACCGATATTAGTCACATCGATACACGTGATTTTCAGTCTATCTTTGGTTCAAATTGGATTTGGTTAATGACTATGTGACGATATCGGAGCCAATGTGGTAGTACCGATACCTATCATCTAAGGTTTAGTAAAGAAACAAGGAACACTTCTCCCGAGGGCCTCCGAGATCCTGTCAAAGTAGAAGACTAGCAAAGGAAAATATATTACAGCTTTATCATCAAACTCGTGAGTGGGGATAAAAAAAATCCCGTGCTCACAGCGGAATATTAAATCGGTTGTGCTCCCAAGGCATTGTTCGGATCACCACCCTTTGCTCTTCTTGTTTTTTAATACAGATCGTCCTTTGCTAGATTTCATTTTCAAAGCATGTGGATTAGACATGATGGTCTTCGTGATGTTATTAAGGGGCATTAGCAAGGCTCTTTTCCCGATTTCCCGCCAATGGTTCTATTGACTCACAAGCTCAAGACGTTGCGACCTATCTTTGTTGAGAAAATTGCCCATTGGAGTGGAATTTTAAAAAAATTCAAACTCAAATTGCGAATGAGGGCATATCAAAGGATCTTATGGCTAGGGAACTTCTTGCTCATGAATCGCTTAATGAGCACCTTTTGAGGAAAGAAATCTACCTCAAGGAGAAAAGCCAAGTTACTTGGCTCAAAGCATGATAGGAACTCATCTTTTTTTCATCGTGTGGCTAATATTAAGAGGGTATCTACTTGAATAATGGCTTTAGAAGTCGATAATGTGATTAAAACTGACCCGGATGTCATAGCTAATCATGCAGTATCTTTCTACACGGACCTTTTTTCTGCAGGTAGTAGCTTTATTAGGGATTATGGGGACATTCATAGAGTTATTCCAAGCCTTGTTACAGCGGAGGAAAATTCTCTTCTAACCCGTGATCCCACTAACCTCGAAATTAAAGCAGCCATTTTTATGCTTAACCCAGATAGCGCGCCAGGACCGGATGAATTCACGGGTAATTTCTTTCATTCATTTTGGGACATTATCGGTAATGATGTTTGTAATATGGTGCATTGGTTTTTTTCTTGCGGAGTTATCTTGCTGGGTTTAAACTCTAATTTAATGGCTCTTCTACCTAAGAAGGATGGAGCCATTTGGTTGGCAGATTTTAGACCGATTGTTATGAGTAATTTTGGCTATAAAATCATTGCTAAGATTCTGGCGGATAGCTGTCTGATGTTGCCTCCCGTATTGTTTCCTCATCTCAATTTGGTTTCATAAAAGGAAGGAACATTCACCATTATGTGGCCCTTGCTTCTGAAGGAATTAATGTGCTGAACAACAAAATTTTTGGTGGGAATGTTGCCTTGAAACTTGACATTAGGAAGGCGTTTAACACGCTAGAGTGGCCATTCATTTTTTAGGTGTTAAAGGCGTTTGGTTTCTCAGAGAAATTTGGGGCTGGATTAAATCGATTTTTAACTCGGCAAGAATCTCGATCATGACAAATAATGGAATTAAAGGCTACTTAAAATGTAGTAGAGGAGTTGGGCAAGGAGACCCACTCTCGCTGATCATTTTCTGTTTAGTAGAAGAATATCTTAGCCGTCGCTTGATGAATTTAGTTGAGCTAGGTTTGATTTCCTCGATGCGTTATACCAGAGATCATTACTTCCCTTCTCATCTTTTATATGCGGATGACATTTTGATTTTCATGGCTGCCACTGTCAACAATTTTCGTGTGATAAAGTCCACCTTTGAGAGTTATAGTCTGCTGTCGGGACAGCATATAAACTGGGAGAAATCAGATGCTTTTTTTGGGAAACATGTTGTAGTAGCTAGGGCCACTTCTTTAGCTAGTGAAGTTGGCATTTGGGTAGGGAATCTACCATTTATTTATCTTGGAATCCTGCTATTTATTGGTGCGCCAAAGGCTGATCATCTCAGGCATTACTTCACAGAATTCTTACTCGATTCTCTTTTTGGAAAGGTAGCTCCCTCTCTTTTGCGGGGCATCTTACTTTAGTTAATTCGGTGATTGCTAGCTCTCTGATTCATTCCTTCATGGTGTATAAATGGCCTGCTAGTCTTCTGAAAATTCTTAACACGGCAATAAGGAATTTTATATGGTCCGGGTCGATTGATGTCAGGAAATTCATTGTGGTTCCTTGGAGGCATTGTGTTCAGCCAATTGTAGAAGGAGGCTTAGGGTTGAAGGACCTTGCACTCCTTAATGATGCAATGCTTGGTAAGATTGCATGGGCTTCAATCGCGGAGCCTATTCTGATTTTTCAATTCTTAAGAAGCAGATTTATTTCTACTGTTGGAATTCCAAAAGCAACCCAACTTTTCTCAAGTTTATGGAGCTCGGTCAAACATGTTTATAGCACTCTCCGACAGAACTGCATTTGGTTTATTGGGTATCACACCAGCCTAAATTTTTGGAATAACGAATAAATCTCTCCAATAGTCTCGAAATAATTGAACATTCCGCTGAATGAACGACGCACCAAAACGAACACTATTAATGAGTTCTGAAATGGGGGCTGGACAGACCTCTCCTTTGTAACCTCTACTATTCAAGATCGAGTTCGTTCGGTGGTTTGTAGTGGGGATTTGCATGACACTTGCTATTCGAAGCCATCGACTGATGGGAAGTTCTCGACGAAATTATTTTACAACTGGCTACAAGGTCGTCAGCCCACAATTGGGAGTTTGAAGCATTTATGGGGTTCCACTATTCCACCTTCCCGCTCTTTCATTTGTTGGAGAATCATGCTCGGTTATATTCCTACGCATGATGTTCTTATGCAGCGGGGCATTTCCCTTCCTTCAATTTGTGTTCTGTGCAATGAGTTAATAGAAACAAGAATGCATTTATTTGTGACTTGTAAGATTGCTTGAACTTTATGGAACTCGATCTCTTCGCTTTTCAGCCAATCTATTTTGTTATTAGGGAATGTTTCGAATTTGCTAAGGGCTGCTTTTGACCAATGCTTCAGCCCTCAGATCAATGTTCTTTGGAAATGTGCGGTTGTAAGTGTCATTTGGCATATATGGCATTGCAGAAATGGCACAATTTTTAATGGGGAAGCTGTCAATATCAGCCACACGCATCGCATGTTATGGACATGTATTCGTGAAGGTGATACGGCTAGTTTGGGATGGATTAGAAATTCTCAGGTGAGAATACATTTTTGCGCAATCTTTCTCTAAACCCTCGGCTAGGTAGAGCACCGAAGATGAAACGAGTTAAATGGTATCCACCTCCTGATATTTGGGTCAAAGTGAATACAGATGCTTCGGTAGATGGAAATCCAGGATGGGCTGGATGCGGAGGAATTTTCATAGACCGTTACGGTAAATTGAAGGGCTGTTTTTCATTTATGATTGACGATTCCTTTGTTTTCTTAGCAGAATTAATGGCAGCGATGAAATCAATCTCTCTCGCATTTGACAAGGGCTGGAATCATCTATGGCTGGAAAGTGATTCCACTTACGTGATTGGAATGCTTCGGAGTAGCTCAACGAATGTCCCATGGAGCGTTCGGGCGGAATGGCTGGAGTGTATCCGTAAGATTGAATCTATGCACTTCGTGGCAAGCCACATCTTTAGGGAAGGGAATCATGTCGCAGATGCCCTTGCAAGATTTGGTAGACTTAATTCCCAAGATTTTTGGTGGGATAATGTTCCTAGTTTTTGTTACAATGAATTCTTTTTTGATGTAAGTGGCCGATGCTCCTATCGGTTCACATAGTTTTCTTTTTGTCTTTCTTTTTCCAAACTTTATTTGTTTTTTTTATCTTTTCCTTTAATAATATTTGGGTTTGGGTTTTGTCTTGTGTTTTGGGGGTGCTAACCTAGTTGGGATGCCCATGCCAATACAGCCCCATTCACCAGCTTTCATTCAAAAAAAAAAAAAAACTACTAGCATACTACCATATAAATACCGGATATAAAAAAAAAAAATGAAAATGAAAAATTAAATACAGATCTAATAAAAAAAACATCAATTGTTATAATTCAAAACAAAAATTCAAAAAATCTAATGAAACAAATAAATTTCAAATAAAATCTTGATGAACTTGAAAGCAAAACTACAATAACTTTATATCCAACAAACTTCAAATCCTCACTCCAATATCAATAGTAATGCAACAAAACAGGTTGATGATTCATTAAGTAGAGATATAAAACAAAAGTCAAATCAGATACAAAAACAGAACAAAACATAATCGAATTTTAAACTAAAATCGAAAAAACCTTATCCAAATTTGGAAAAAATGTAAGTTATGAAAAGAAGATTATAGTAGCAAAGATTAGAAATTGGAAAAACTTAAAGAACGTTGTAGAGAGAAATGGAAACAACGATCGGAATAGATAATCAAGGGATCGACAAAATGAAATATCGAAACATAGAAGATTAAATTTGTTGTAGATGAGCGATCATTGGCTTACTTGGAGAAGTTTGATAAAAGTGGCTTGTTCGGGTTACTATGCATTTAGGATTCTTGGGTCGG
The DNA here is from genome assembly GCA_949673415.1 of Euphorbia schlechtendalii. Lineage (NCBI taxonomy): Eukaryota > Viridiplantae > Streptophyta > Magnoliopsida > Malpighiales > Euphorbiaceae > Euphorbia > Euphorbia schlechtendalii. The sequence continues at coordinate 24,842 of CATIWQ010174009.1, read as the reverse complement.
ATTTTGATGTTTTCGGACTTCATTCTTATGCGAAACAACCCAACGATCAATGTTAGATGCTATGCCTCTAGCCCCTCCCTATCTCGGCCAAATTCAACCGTTTAGGCCTTCAATTTTGCAATTTTTCAATTTTTAGGACTTAATTGCGATTTTCTAAAATTTTTTGTGCTTTTTATTTTATTTCAGGCTTTTAACCCTAGCATCCCTAGGGTATATAAAGACTTGTGAGGAATTCAATTCAGCAATTTTTGCATAATAAAGTTTCAGACCTTTGCCAGAAAATTCCTTAGTTTGTGCGTATTCTAAGGCTTTCGAAGAATTGTTTCGTATCGTCTCAGCGTATTCAATAAGATTCGATTGTTATCAGTTCTTTGTTTCTTTTGCTTTAGCTTCACGCTGCATCACCGGATATTATGAAAAATTTTGGTATGTTTTACTTGTATTATTCTTGTATCAATATTCAGTATCCATAGTACTCTTTTTGTACGTGTAGTTAGTTAGATCATTTACCTTGTAATTCTGTAATTCTGATACAACTATACAATGCATTTCTTAGATCTCATTAACTTTTTAATGGCAATTTCTGTTGAATACTGCTTTTTTTTCTCTGAAGGTTGATTCCTTTTAACTTATTTCTCAAAAGTCAATAGTCTATCTAGGCAGTGTGTGTATTAATTACACACTTCAACTCTATTTAAAATCATCTTTAACGCACCAATCATTGATAGGCTAGACATAGAAAAAGACAATTGTTCATATATTAAATGAGTTTTTGAGTGATAGAAAAGGACCCAAAAATGTTTTAAATGGATAATTATATAAAGTTTCTAATTCGGCTAGTATATTTTCTTGGCGAGCATTTATTGGTAAAGCACTAGTTCTTTATGTGTGCTTAATATGCCTAGTCAGTTCTTTTTGTCTACTGAAATCTTAAGACTCAATCTGCGTTATTTTGTCCTACTTTGTTAGTTCGTACAGATGAAACTAGAAGCAATTAATTCAAGAATGACAGTTAACATGCCAATTGAAGGTTTTCATCCGAAATATGCAAGTCTGCTCAGTTGTTTAGTCATTTTTTATCATTACGGCGATAGAATGATTCTCTTTCTGCATTTTTTATCCCACATGCAGAAAGTTGATTCACCTCTACTCAAATGGAAGTCCAAGGGCCGCTCTTAGTGGCATGATATACTCCAAAATTAAGTAGGAAACCTCGCACCTGCATGACTTTTTTGTTAAATTTTGGAAGCTGAACAGGATTTGTTACTTCACAGCTCTTGTGGTTTTGTCATGGTTTTCATAATTGGACCGGTCATCCAACTAGTGAAGAGGGTGATTCATGGATTTAAAGTTCAACCGGATTATATCGGTGGTCGAACCGGATTTTCTAAAAATTTATCAAATCCTTATATTTTTAATAATTTGATATCAAACAAATAATATAAGTTTAAATGTTCCAATAAATAATATTATTTTTAACTTTAATACTTCATACAAAATTTATTCTTCAAATAAAAAAATACAACGGAATAACCAATATAATTTGATGAAAAATGAAAGTTAAATTATTTTTGTATTCAACCAAATAAATTTAATTCAGATGAGATCATATATTATAAATTAAATTTAAAAATTAGTAAAAAGATTTTATGTTATAATTAAACTTAGGTTTATTTCGAATACATTTGTAAATGAAGATTTTCAATACATATATTTAATGAAAAAAAGTATTGTAAATTCAACATCCTTTTATAAACTAATAAATAAACATTACTTGGATTTTAAAAATTTTACATCAACTATTATAATTCAATTTAAATTGAAAAATATTATTTAAATAAGATGTGGTGAATTTATTTATACAATACACTAAATAAATAAGGTAAATACGTAATTTAAAATTAAGTAAATGTTTTATATAGACATGATAAAAGAAATACAATACAAATGTATATCAAATAAATGTTTTAGTTGAGTGGTAGTTATAATGGATAATAAGAAAGAGATCTTGGATTTGACACTTGCCTATTGCAAAAAAAATATAAAACATTATTTTTAACAAAGATAAGTGAATCGATCGGTTTAAGCAATTGGTTTTCGGTCCAACCGGATCTGATTGGCAGGTTCAACCGGTCTATATCCGATCTTTGACCAGACATGAAACAGGTCGAAAACTGATCAGACCAGTGGTCGGTTCTGGTCCGACCCGATCCGACCAACCGGTCCGGTTTTCAAAACCATGGGTTTTGTTACTTCACAGGTATTTCTTTCAATTAGTTTATCATACATTTTCACACCGTACGTTCATCTTCCTCTCTTGAGCTTAAAAAAATTGTTGTAGTTGGTGAAATTAATTTATTATTCAGTATCAACTTTAAATAATAAGATACAATACAGGTTAATTACATTAATAAGTTAAAAGTATAGAGCTCCCTTCAACCCAATTTACGTAGCTCATAAATGAAGTTTTAAAATCAATAAAACTGTCCGTATTTCTCTAGACTGAAGCAGTTTAGTTTTTTAGACATAATTCCGGACGGTTGAACCGTCTGGAATGCTTGTTATTCCGAACGATTCTAAACCGTCCGTATTATTTCCTGATCAATCGCGCCGTGACCTGTGTGGATGGTTCAAAACCGTCCCCAAAATCCAATTCTATACTAGTGGTTAACGCGTGGCATTGAGGGGTCAAAATGGTGCATTTTTACCAAGTTCAGGGGTTGATTGGAACTTTAAAAGTTTAAGGTATCATCCAACTTTTGTTGCTAAGTTAAGGGGGTGTCGATGTATTTGACCTTAAAAAAACATCAACTAAGGGGCAAAGGATCGAGTAAAAATAGAATTATTTGCTATTTAAAGACTTTAAATTTTTAAAATTTTGGGTAGTTTGATAGTTTTAATTTTATTTAGAGTTTTGAGGCAAATTAGCAACATCAAATAACACATCAGTAAGAGTCAATTTAATAAATATTGATAATCCTTTGAAGACCTAAATTGAGATTGAGAGTCAAATTTTCTCCAACTGAGGTAAATAGGCAACCCCTGCAGGGGCCTAAGGGCAGTGCCCCTAGCTGGGGTCATCTTAGAAAAGTCATAATTTTGGACACAACTCATTTCGCGCCCGTGACTTGTTCTCCAAAGAAACAGAAAGTTTGAAATTTAAAGCCATGATTGAGACAACTAGCTGCGATCGCGACACACTATATAGTTTTCCAATTCTGCAGTTATGTTGACGTTAATCTGCATTGATTAAATGTCATTGGACAAAATAACTGCAAAATCAATTATTTTTAGATGGTTACTAGTATTTTCTTGAGAGTATATAACTGTGCATTAGCAAGACAAACTAGAGATAGTTCATAATATGGTTCGCAATATTCACAACATATTTCCATTCTAAGAGTTCTTGATTCTTTGATTTTATCCGATTAAAAATTTTGGTAGAATCTAAAAATATGTTCCAATATGAAAATGTTCGTCATGACTTCAGATATATCCAAATATTTCCCAACATACCAGAATGAGTTGGATAAAGCATGAGTAAGAAGAATGAAAAATTACAATCCCCTAATCCCAGAACTTCTTCAGTGCAACCGAGAAGTTGAGAAGAGAGTGCGGACAGCCATTGGATATCAGCAGCACGTTTACATAACTTATAAGTTATAATTGATTAGAGAATAAACGATGTCGTTTGGTTTAAAATGGAAAACACAATAAAACGACACAGTTTTCTTATTTACTTGTGGTAATGCCCAGTGTTTTAAAAAGTGCTAGGCGCTAGTTGAGCGGCCGAAGATGAATCGGGGTCTAGGCGGACTTAGGTGCTAGTCAGTAGGGGTTAGAAGCTAGACGTAGCCAGGAGGCGACCCTCAAAATAACGCCTAGACGGGGACTTTTAAAACAGTGGATAACACTAAAAGAACAAAAGACAAAACTAGATAACGGTAGAGAATAGACATGGGCGGCGACATTTTTTCCAGTAGCAAAGCAAACAATATACATTGGTAGGGGGCAATTTTCCGGCGGAGAGGGGTGAAGCCACCATGCTCCGCCACTGATGACATTCTAGTGCTGTTCTTTTTATGGTTAGCAGATTCAAAACCATATATTTCCAAGTTTTTTAGAAGACTCGGAGATGATCATCTCGCTGTCAAAGAAAGCAATTGCATAAGTTGACTTATCATCGTCAAGAATGGTATATACCGCTTTACATACATGGATGATTAGTTCCTTCTTTGATCACATATATTTTCTATTTAATTATACGCAGGGAAAATACCATAAAGAACAAAAAACTGAATTTTCTTCAAAACCATTTAAACAAAATAGACTGAAATCTCAGAATCCATTAAAACAAAACAAATTGACATCTCACAATCCATTGATTTAAAACACAGAACCCCCTCCCAAATAACAAACCCATCAGTCATTGAAAACAAACATATACTTTCTAACTGCTGACAAACAACTATCAGCTACCAATAGCATATTATTCACAAACAAATCTAAGTAAGAACCAAAACCCACATGCGATTTCAATCAATCAACCAAGCCTGAATCCCACGCTTCAGTAGGCTAAAAAAACCAAAACCCCCATGCGATTTCCAGCAATAGAAAAATAAATTTTGAGAAAAACCAAAATAAATAGACATTGGAAACATAACGAACTAATTGTGATGAAGATATGAAAAAGAGAAATGAAAAGCTCTTGTTCTTCTTCTTTATCAAAGACTACCCGTATCTCAGTATACATGTAGAGTGTACAAGGACAAGGAAAAATGAAGTCTCAAATTCAGATATTTTTTTTTCTCTAGATGGAGCTTAGCCAATGACAATTTCACCAGCCAAAATGTCTCCCAGTTTGATTTCTGAGAATGGCTTTATCAAAGGAACCCATTTAGCTACCACCAGATGTGAACAAACATGTCTCATCGATGGCCGGAACTCAGGATTTGTACTCAAACATGCCACCGCGACTTTAACAACATTTATCACTCCTGCTATTTTCCGTTGAGGAGACAAGAGACGCTGATCAACGACATCCTTCAACATAGTTTCTTGGCCAACTGATGCCGATGAGAAAGATGAGATAAGATCCCCTGGATGCTTCCCCATTATTATTTCCAGTGCGACAACACCAAAGCTGTAGATGTCGCATCTTTCATTGACCTCCATTGTATATGCTAACTCTACACAAGATATCCATTGATAGTTGAAATTACACAAAAAGAAATGTATTCAATTGGATAACATAACTTTTAATGTTATTAATTAAACATTCCAGTTCGGGTAATTAATCACCTGGATCAGTGTATCCGAATGTTCCCACAAATGATGTCCAGTTCGAAGATTCTGACATCAACAACTTGGCTGTGCCAAAATCAGAGACATGGGCCTCAAAGTCTGAATCCAACAACACATTGTTACTTGGAATGTCTCGGTGAATAATTGGAGGAGAACAGTCATGATGCATATATGATAATGCACCAGCTATTCCTTCAACAATATTCAGCCTTTTGATCCAATCCAACTCCACTGATGCTTCTCTGTCAGTTAGTATATTTCTCAAACTACCTCTTTCAATGAAATCATAAATCAAGAAACTATGTTGGGGATGTTCACAGAACCCATACAACTTCACTATATTCCTACGGCGTATGTTTCGTCAATGCCTTCAGATGATTATAGGACTGGCGAAGTTTCTTCACAGCGACTACTCGATTTGGTGAAAGCACAGCTTTATAGACAATTCTATAACCTCCTTTGCCAATGCAATATCTGGAGTTGAACTCTTCTGTCACCTCAATGATGTTTTCGTATTCCAAATCTTGATCTTGTACCCCCATAATATACTTAGCTTTGCCATTTTCATCTTTGCGCTTAGCCTTTTTGCTTCTAATTCTTCGATAGAGAAGGAAACAACTCCTGACAAACTAAAACAGTACCAACGTAGCAACCGAAAGATAAAGTGCAATTAGTTTACCATCCTTTTGTCCACTTTATTAGAAGAGCACAATTTCAGTGCGGTATTATTGCCACATAAGCCATTGTTATTTCGAAGTGCTTCGAGTGGAGCCTCACGAAAAGCTTTGATGTTTGGAATTTGTCCCTCCAATTCATTCCACGATATGTCCACTGTTGTCAAGCTTAACAAATTTTCAAACGTTTGTGGAATTGAACCTGTCAGCTTGTTGTTGGAGAGGTTCAAAACCTCCAGTCTTTGCGACTCCCGGAATTCTTGTGGAATATTATCTCCCAACTGATTTTTGCTGAGGTCGATAATTTCTACTGAGCGTAAACTTCTTAGTTCAGATGGAATTCTCTCTGTCAAATTGTTTAAGCTAAGATTCAAAAACAATAGTCTTGAACACCCTCCAAGGTGCATTGAAATCGCACCACTCAAATTATTGGCCACCAGGTTTAGTTGGTCCAGATTAGATAACATTCCTAGTTCTTTAGGAATGACACCTGAAATCTTGTTATTCTCCAGAAAAAGTTTGGTCAATGTTAAGTTTCCCAATTCCTTTGGAATGGCCCCCTACAAGCTGATTTGATGAAAAGTCTATATACTGCAAACGAGGCGCCTTTCCAATATCAGGATTTGTATAGTGCCAGAAATATAATTATTTGAGATTTTTAAGGTTGATAAGTTGGCAAAAGTTTCCCATTTCCATGAAAGCTCTCCGTAGAATTTGTTATGGCTAAAATCCACGTAGTTCAAGTGTGGACAATTGCTGAAAAATTCTGACAGATATCTGTGAATTGATTATCCTTGAGACTAAATCTCAGAAAACTAGTGCAATTCTTCAAGCTTTTCGGGATAGGACCCCTCAAATAATTATTTCGCACCGATAAATATTGAAGTTTCCCTCCATTACATATTCCCTCTGTAAGCTGTCCACTCAAATTGTTATTGTATATTTCAAATTCAAGCAAGTCAGTAAGATTCTTCATCTCTAAGGGAAGCATAGTGAGACTATTGTGTTGCAACTCAAGGAATGACAAGTTTTTCATGTTTCCAATAGTACCTGGAATTGGACCAGAGAGATTATTGTTATGCAAACCAAGATTTATGACGGACCTCAACATTCTGAGTTCTTGAGGGATGGAACCGGAAAGCTGATTGGAAAAGAGATTAAGAGTGGACAAGTTTGTCAAGTTTCCAATACAACTTGGAATTGAACCACTTAAATTATTAACGTCCAATTCAAGATCTGTAATGGATCTCAACATTCCGATTTCTTTGGGAATGGGACCGGAAAGATGATTCAAAACGAGATAAAAAGTAGACAAGTTTGTCAAATTTCCAATAGATTTTGGAATTGAACCACGGAGATTATTAAAGGACCAATCAATATATGTAATGGATCTCAACATTCCAACTTCTTGAGGAATTGAACCAGAAAGTTGATTGTAATTAAGATGAAGAATCGACAAGCTTGTCAAGTTTCCTATAGAAGTTGGAATAACACCACTAAGATTATTTCTGGATAAATCAAGAATATTGATAGAGCTCAATAGTCCAATGTCCTCAGGAATGGAACCAAATATATCATTATCAGACAAGTCAAGGACTTGGAGCTCCAAAACATTGACAATATTGGGAGGAATGTTGCCATGGAAAGAGTTGTGGCTAAGGTTAAGCACATTAAGATTTGGAAAAGACGAAAAGCTGAGACCACGAAGTCGTACCTTTCAAACCATAGCCAGAAAGTCGGATACTGGCAAATGTAGCAGCCTTACGGCTGCAGGAAATACTGGACCAATTGCAAAGAGGAGTAGAAGGAGACCAAGTAGAAATAGGAGATTGGGTGGTTTGACTATGAGAATATTTTGCAAAGAGGAGTAGAAGGAGACCAAGTAGAAATAGGAGATTGGGTGGTTTGACTATGAGAATATTGGAGAGTAGATTTCCAACTCAAAAGTGCTTCAGCCACTTCATTAAAAGCAAGTGAACCAAAATGAAAGGAAACAAGAAGAAAGAGGATTAGTATTAATGGCTTAAAAGACATAATTGATATTACCGTAATTTGTTATTTCTTGCTCACATATTTTATTGCCAATTCGACCATCAAATATGTCTATTCAACTGACAATAAATTTGTCCTCTGTGTTTATTTTATCAGCACATAATATTAAAAAAGGTGCCGGCCGGCTATGGTGAATTTCCAATCTTTTTGTGTTTGCTCAGCTACTGATAAGGACGCAGTTCATGTCAAATAATACATTGGAACTATTTTCAAAGTCTTGAGTCATTGTAATTTTTTATTTACTTTAGTATCGAGTCATTGTAATTTTGTGTTTACTTGAGCCTTGAGTCCTTTTGTTTTCTTTTGTTTAACGTTACAGTATTGCCTCGTGATCTCACTTGTTACATTGAAGCATCTAAACATGGTTGTTGGCGAAAGGAGACGATGAGTACACTATATTGATTACAAATGGTACATGAAAATTAGTACCGCCTCCTCATGCCTCTAATTTCATTGGATGTAAATGAGTATTCAAGAACAAACTTCATCTTGATGGTACAGTTGAATGTCATAAATGATAGATAGAGCTAGGGTTTTGAAATCTCAATCATAGAAAACGTGAATGAGGGTTCTGATATTATTCAATATATATACTGTACAGTAATATACTATATAGGAATACAATACTAATTAGGAAAAGTTCTCTATTCCTAATTGCAATCCTAATCACATTATAATATCTATCACCCCCCTCAAGTTGGGTAGGGTGGTGAACCACAGCCAACTTGTCACGAAGTAGGAGGAAGCGATGACGGGAGAGTGGCTTCATAAGAACATCGGCAACTTGATCTTCAGTGGAGATGTGACGAACAAGCAGTGCCTTAGAAGCTACGTGCTCTCGAACAAAATGAAAATCCAACTCTAGATGCTTTGTCCAGGAATGGAATATCTGATTCGCCGTAAGATAAGTCGCGCTAAGGTTGTCACACCATAGTGTCGGTGAATGGGCAACTGGAAACCCAATCTCACGTAGAAGTAACTCAATCCATGCCATCCCGGAAGTGGTATTAGCAACCGCCCTGTATTCAGCCTCTGTAGAGGACCTAGAGACTGTACGTTGTTTCTTGGATGTCTAAGAGATTAGATTTGTCCCATGAAAAATACAATAGCCCGTCGTTGATCGGCGGTCCAAAGAATCTCCACCCCAATCTGAATCCAAAAAACCTTGCAAATTCACACCTAATTGTCTCGAGTATTGTAGGCCGTGGCTCGAAGTGCCTTGAAGGTATCGCAAAATTCGCTTGAGTGCTTGCCAACTATCAATAGACGGAGAGTTCATAGATTGTGCGACTTTGGTTACTGAGAACGCGATATCAGGCCGGGTAATGGTAAGATATTGAAGACCACCCACCAAACTACGAAAATACGTCACGTTATCATATTTCTCGAAGTCACGGATAGTGGACTTGACAATTGCCACAGGTGTGGACACCGGTTTAGCCACTGTCATATTAGCTCTAGTCAAGAGGTCTTGCACATACTTTCTTTGAGACAAGAACAATCGCCCATTTGAACGAGAAAATTCAATACCCAAAAAATAATGAACCGGTCCGATATCTTTAATTGTAAAGCGAGACTGCAAAAATGAAAACAACTGCGCGCCCTGACCAGTATCATTTCCAAGTACCAAAATATCATCGACATAAATTAAACAGAACAAGATACAAGAGCCTTGATGGAGATAATAAAGAGAAACATCAACATGGGAGCTTTTAAAGCCGTATTCCTGCAACGACTATGTAAGTTTATGATGCCACATACAAGGGGACTGTTTAAGTGGGTAAAGTGACTTCCGAAGTCGACAAACATGAGTGGGATAACTTTTATCAACAAATCCCGGTGGTTGGAACATAAAGACCGATGTGTCAAGATCACCATGTAAGAACGCATTAGACACATCCAAATGATTAATAAACCACGAGTGACTTACTACTAGGGAAAGTAAAAGTCGAATGGTAACAGGTTTAATGATTGTGCTAAAGGTGTCATTGAAATCCATACCAGGTCGTTGATGAAACCCCTTTGCAACCAGGTGTGCTTTGTAATGATCGACCGTACCATTAGCCTTTAACTTCGTTATGAATACCCATTTGCATCCAACAACATTTGTGGCCTCCCGAGGCAGAACAAGCTCCCAAGTTCCATTTTGTATCAAGGTCGAATACTCATCAGACATAGTAGCCCGCCAATGAGAGAATTTCATAGCTTCCGAATGACTAGTAGGATCAGCCGCTATGGTTGTGGCATACATAGCCCTTGGCCCACACTTGGATGCTTGTGCACGAGATAGACGGCGGGCTGTGTGAGTCGGGATACCCTGCTGACCCGATGGTTGTTCACTCCGTTGAAAGTCAACTGCAAGAGATAGGCCTGGAGAAAGTGGCTTGGTTTGGGCATAGAGTTCAGAAACAGGCTTCATTTTTCGAGGTGGTGAGGAGCTAGGTGGTGACTGTGGGGATCGTGGTAGGGACGGTGGTGTATGGCTTGTTGGGGAAGGCAGATTTGTTGGTAACGGTGGGGTTGTTGTGGGCGGTGATTGGTGGTTAGGGCTCGGCTCATGAGAGGAAAGTGAATGTGGATAAAATGTTATCGTCGGTGGTGGTGAGACGGGTAATGGATCATGCATACAGGTTTCACAATATTCGAATAAGGGAACACCTGCTCATCAAACAAAACATGACGTGAGACGAAGAATTTATTAGTGAACGGATCGAAAAAACGGTACCCTTTATGAACTCGACTATAACCAACAAAGACACAGCGACGAGAACGAAAATCAAGTTTATTAGAATTGTAAGGATGCAACCAAGGATAACATAGACAGCCGAAAACATGTAAAGATAAATAATCAGGTGAATCATTGAATAGAATACGAAAAGGACAATCAAACTCGAGAACACTAGTAGGCATACGATTAATCAGAAAAGTAGCAGTGTCAAAAGCATACGACCAAAATTGCATAGGCAAATTTGCATGATGAAGTAAAGCAAGACCCGTTTCAACCACATGACGGTGTTTGCGTTCAGCGTTCCCATTTTGTTCAGGTGTATATGGGCACGAAATCCGAAATTGGAGGCCATGCTGTTAAAGGTATTTGTGAATGGGTTTAAATTCCCCTCCCCCATCAGATTGAAAGCACTTAATAGGTCGCCCAAAAAAATTTCTCAACTGTTGTGCGAAAACGGATAAAAATAGTGAGAGCATCAAACTTATGTTCCATAAAATATATCCAACTATATTTGCTGTAATGATCATAAAATAAAATATAGTAGGAATAACCATCATGTGATTGAATCGGGGCTGGACCCCAAACATCAGAACAAATTAAATCCAAAGGACCAGAAACAACAGACTCGGAGATAGAAAACGGTAAACGATGACTTTTACTAACGGAACAATCCGGACACAAATGACTCTTTGACGACTGATCTAAACACTGAATATTATTCTGACGAAGAACTCTACTAACTACTGGAAAGGAAGGATGCCCAAGTCGCTCGTGCTACATAGTCAAGAAGGTAGCATGAGACCAAACTGGAGTGCGAGGCATAGGTGCCAATGTGTAAAGACCATCCTTATTCTAGCCTCGAAGTATCACCTGTTTGGAAAGAAGGTCCTTCACAACAAAGAAATCATTAAAGAATTCAACAGAAACATCGTTAGTTTTAGTAAGTTCCCTGACTGAAATCAGATTTGAATTGGATTGAGGGACATGCAAAACATTATTTAAATTTAACGATGTATAAGGAACAAAGGAAGACCCAACATGATGAATAGAAAGTTTAGAACCATTACCTAACTGAACTTCTTCAGGCCCGGAATACTCACAGTGAAGATACAGGTTTCCCAAATCGAAGGTAAGGTGATGCGTCGCCCCACTATCCATGATCCAAGATTGTTCGGTAGGGTTGACGGTGGTAAAGTTTGATGCGGGTGAGGGTCGAGGATTGTTGAGTCTAGGTGAGGTGCATTGTCTCGAGTAATGGCCAATTCCCTTGCAATTATGACAAACCAAGGAGGAAACATCCATCGGAGCCGATTGAGAGATAGACGCATGAGCCGGTGGCGTAGGAAGCAAACCAGAACTGTAAGTTGGTGCGATAGAAAATTTTTGACCTGGAGGATGGTGGCCAGAGGCGTACTGCCCATGACTCCACTGTTGACCCGAAGCTCCTGAAAGAATATGAGGGCGGCGTGAAGTTTGGAACTGCTGCCTGCCGCGCCCTCTACCACGCCCACCGTTGTGTTGGGAACGAGTAACATGGGCGGAGATGTGGTTTAAATCTTCGACGGGGCTTTTGTCCTTGCGCAATTGTCTTTCCTCGATGAGCAAAAGACCAAAAAGATCATCATAGGATATGGCGGTTATACGGGCTTCAAGGGACCTACAAAAATCTCGATAAACACTATTCGAGCCACCTAATCCATCTAATATAGCATCAACCAAGTCTTCCATTGAAATATTCGTATATTGGAGCGAGACAAGTCTATCAAAAATCGATTTTGCACGTTGCATATATTCGGTTATGGTTTCGTTACCTTTCTTGAGGGAGTGCAATTGTTGTTTAAGGTCACGAACTTGAGCTCTAGACCCGGATGCATAGGTGGTTTCAAGTTTCGTCCATGCTTCACGAGTTGACTGTACACCAACCACTTGAGGGAGAATCGAGGGCGAAATCGAGTTGAGCAACCAGCTCAGAACCTGCTGATCTTGGCGCTTCCAGAGTAGATAAGCAGGGTTTGGTGAGTTGTCCGACATAATTTCGGCAGGAATCGTGGTCGTACCATCAACGAATTTCACTAGATCACAGCCAGCCAACATCGGAATAATCAGTGTTTTCCATAAAACGTAATTACCAGAGTCTAGTTTGAGAGGTAACTGATGAGAGACAGAAGGTTGAAAAGTTGCGGTGGAAGAGAGTTGAGCAGCAGCAGCTGTTGCTGAGGTAAGGACAGCAGCTGACGCAGAAGCCATGATGAACGGAAGAGAAAAAAAAAGAAGAAAAGGAAGCAAAGCTGACGGTGAGAGTAAAGGAGGGAGGTGGCGGCAGTTTTGCCTTGGAATAGCTCTGACACCATGATAGATAGAGTTAGGGTTGTGGAATCTCAATCACAGAAAACGTGAATGAGTGTTCTGATATTATTGAATATATATACAGCTGTACAATAATATATTATATAGGAATACAAAACTAATTAGGAAAAGGTATCTATTACTAATTACAATCCTAATCACATTATAATATCTATCAATTACTACACCGCCAGCATCAGGTTACGATAATGCAACTGTAAGTACTCCTATGGCAGGGGGAACATGGAATTTGATTATGTTGGATACTTTGTTCAGTTCGCAAGAAGTCAATTTGATACAACAAATCCCCATGTCGTGGTTTCCAAGAGAAGACTCAATGAATTTGAGATTTGATGGTTCAGGCAATTTCAATGTTAATTCATGCTATTAGGAGCTCATTTCAAATAATCCCTCGGCAAGCCTTCCCTCTAATATTATTCATAATAATACTGGAGCAATATATGGGAGCTGAAATTACCGCCTAGAATCTTTCTATGGAAAATTGCCGCTTATTCTTTGCCCTCGCTTGCTCGACTTCAACAACGCCATGTAGACGTAGACCACATGTGTTCTTTGTGCGGGGACGTGACTGAAAAGACTTACCATGCGATTGTTACCTGTAGTTTTGCATTATCAGTTTGGACTGAAGTTTTCAGCAGCACCTGGTCTCTTTCAATGGCAAACCTGTCAGACTGGTGGTGGTGGCTGTCTCATCTTGATATCGGAAGAGTGGAGGAGGCCACGAGTATCAGGGCCATTTGGCGAGATGGAACAAATGGGTGTGGAAGGAGAAATTTAGAACGGCCTCCCAAGTGATTCGCCAAGTCCGAGGCTTCCTTCAGGAGTGGAGAGCGGCAAACAAGCACCACGGTTCTCATCAGAATGTGGTTGTTCATGCTCAGTGGTGAACACCCCCCTCCTTCACTAAAATGCAATATAGATGCTGGTGTCTTTGACTCGGGGCAACGATTGCCTCATGGATGTGTCTTAATTTCAAGAATAATATAAATATTAAGATTGAACCTTACCTATTAGCTTAAACTTTTGGGTCAAATGGTTCCATGGTATGGTATCGAGGCACCTTAGACTTATAGGTCGAGAGTTCGAATCATGGCAACTCCATGTATTGAATTAATTGCAACACATAGCAGAATGTGTCTGCAATGTACCCACTTCAAGCCCATGGGAATTTATGTTCGAAGGAGTGTCAGAAATAATATAAATACTAAGATTGGGCTTTGCCTATCAACTCAAACTTTTGGGTTAAACGGTTCCATAATACTTAAGAGATCATAAAGACTTTGGGTGCTAGAAACCAGATTTTTAATCCTCCCAACCGAGGTGATGCTTTTCAAGCCAAAGCTTTGAGTTGGCTCAAGCAACAAAGACCGGACAATGTCATTTTTGAATTAGATGCTCTAAATGTAGTTTTTGTTTTAAATAATGGTTCTCTTGTTTTAACTCCTGTAAGTTCAATGTTACAAGACTGTTGAGAGTTTTTGTTTACTTTTTCAAATTTGCGTATTGTTTTTGTTCATAGGTCTGCAAATCATGTTGTCCATTTAACTAACTAAGATAACTGATTTCTCGACATGTAGAGGGTCATGGTACCGTTTATGTCCACTTTAATTAGAGCGCTAATTGCCCATGATACGAATCAACAAGACTAGTAATCTTCAGTAAAAAAACACGTAAAATAATACACAAATAATGAATATTATGAGTTATTAATATCCTTAATTGAAAACTCAAGAGGGGAGAGTTTATAATTGATATTAAAATGTTAAATTGTGATTCTTTTATAATTTTTTAGTTTCAATTGTCAAGAAACTGTTTATAAAAATTGAATGACCAAAGCGTTAACTTGGTTCAAAACATATGTGACAAAATTACGCTCATTGATATTATCTACATTTTAAATACACAATACAACATGGTTACCTAGTTTATTTTACAAAATTCATGATATCATATTTTCTTCTTTCTACAATCAACATCAACTAGTAAAACTCTTAAAATGGAAGCGAAAGCCTTGGGTTCGAAACCTAATCTTTTAAAAAAATTTATATTTATAAAATAGTTGTATTAAAGTTTTTTTAAACACGCTTTTATAAAGGCCCACTTTAGTTTTTGCTGAGGCCTAGAAAACTCTAGACCTACCGGTATTGCTCAAGCGCAACGCTTTCTAATTATACCATGGATATTTTTTTATTTACCATATTTTCTTTTTAAAATTTAGGCTCTACAAATCAATAATTTTGCAAAACTCAAAAATTAAGAATTTTTTTTTCTTTTACATAGAAAGGAGAAACATTTTTTTCTTTTATCATTTTTTAAGTTGACTTTGTCAACCCTTATAACTACCTTCTTTTTCTTATTTATTTTGAATTTTGCAACTTCAAACGTCTATATCTCACAAACCGTTGATTTTTTCGAATCGACGCTTTAAAATATTTAATTCATCTTAATTTTATCTTTAAAAAGACATACACTTTGTTTTTTACAAAAAAAAAATTAATGTTTTGTGGTATAATTGTGGTATAATGCCCTTTTTACTGCATTTTCATGAAGGCTTTATAAATGGTATAAAATTGTATGATGAATTTATATGGATTTTTTTCTTCTTTATGTTCATAATAGGATCGATTTTCCCGTAAAAATCATGACATGAAGACCTTAAACCTGATATGAAAACTCTTATACATGGTATAATAGTGGTTATGTTTATAACAAAACTCACTTTCTGGTAAAAAAAAATAATTTATCGTAGTCTTATACATTGTATAATAGTTGTATAATACATGTTTTTACTGTTTTTTCATGAAGGTATTATACATGATATAAGAGTGGTATAATATATTCTATATATTATTTTTTACATAACATTATACCACTCTTATACAATGTATAACGTCTTCATAAAAAATTATGATTTTTTATGAACAGCTATTATACTATGTATAAGATTGTGATAAATTTTTTTATTTTTTCGAAAAATTCAAAGTGTATATCATTTTAAATATAGAACTAAAACAAACAAAAAATTTCAAAGCGTCGATTCAAAAAAATCAACGGTTTGTGAGATATGGAGGTTTGAAGTTGCAAAATTCAAATTAGATAAAAGAGAAGGTAGTTATAAGGGAATAAGGGTAAAAATAAAAAAAATCTAATAAAATGACAAAATGAATAATAATTTCTAATTATTATAAAAGCAATAAAATCTTTTTTTTTTTTTTGGTATATGGCTTAATTACCCACACTTTAATGTATAAAATAAGGAAACTTTTGTTGACAACTTCACATTACAGGTATAACAAATTAATCAAGAAAGTACAATAAACAATGAATTAATGATTAATGAAACATCAATCAAAACAAGCCATTAGAAGAAAAGTAATTAAGAAGAACAAGGTGGCATATAAGGAGGAGGAGGAAGCAGACTTGTGGCTCTAGTTTTTCCATTTTTGACAAGCAGAACTGTATCCATTCCCCAGCTTGCATGCCTCTCCAAATGGCAATGGATGAACCATACTCCTGTAAAAAGATTATTAAAAGAACTAATTTTATATGCTTACAAATAACTAACCCAAATAAATAATTTTATACTTGATTATATATATAAAATTGTTAACATTAAAATGTAAACTTTAATTGTGACTAACACTGAAAAACAAGATTATTTCAATGCAGATTCTTGGAAAACAAAATTTACCAGGATTGTCAGCAACAAATCTGATGGCAACCCAGCCATTCTTAGGAACGCCAATGGTGTTAACTTTAGGTGGATCAATAAGATTAAAAGATTGAGGATCTGTTTCATTATTGAAATTCCCAGAACCTAATCCAACCACGTAGAAACTGTAGCCATGAAGATGCATTGGATGATTCTCAGCAGCACCTATATCTGTACCTTGGAATACTATCTCTACTTCATCCATGTAATTTAACACCTTCACTTTTGTCCCGGGATTTGCAAACATTGATATGTTTGTTGTATCCCCTGTGAAATTAAACAAATTTGGAGGAGCACTTGGAAAATCTCTCTCAAATACCCCAGCTAAGCTCCTGCACCAATTATATCAATTTTTTGTATTGAATTAAGGCCTTAAAAGATCTTATATTTACATCCCAAGAATGGCCCATTTGTCAGATTTTAAGATCTCTTTGGATCAGGTTCTATAACTTCAATGTTCTTTGATATTTGACATGTCGCATTTTGCATATTTAGTGTCAAACATATCCAATTTTGAAATTCATATTAAAAAAATTAGAAATATATACAAAAATACTATTATAGCTGAACTTTAAAGTATTCAGTTGTTTTGATTTAGAAAAATAACTAAATTTTTATATATAACATCAAACAGGTGATTTCAATATGTAAGACACAACAACGCATTTGAGTTATATACATGATTTATTGAAGATATTTAAGTTCATCCTGCTATATATATGCTGAAAATTCAGTAACAAAATAGGATATAAGGATTCGACTCTAATAACATGCGATAAAAAAAAAAGTTATACCTGTAATATGCTTCGAGGATATCAATGGGAGGCGCCATGAAACTAACATTGTTCAAGCTAGCAGACAATTTAGTACCATTTGGGCCTAAGCAGGTTTGATTAGCCGGGCAAGGTGCTCGATTAGTAGAAACCGCGATGTAGATATGCTGATTGATGTTCTTCGGCACAATAATGGGGTATTTTTCGGTGGCTAAACTCCTAATCTGAGCAGTAAAATTGTTAGTTGCATTACCATCAGGAATATCGGGTAGATTTGGGAAAGGAATAGAAGATGGGGTAGAGTAGGTTCCAATGTACTGGAAAATTGCAGTAGTAATAGTTTTATCGAATTCAACATTACTATCGAAGAAAGGCGAGGCAGCCATGTAATATAGATTTGGGATTTGGTTGGCTGTGACTAAAATGTCATAAGTTTGGCCTGGTGTTATCAATATGTAGTCTGTTGTTATCGGTTTAATATATGCACCGTCATGTCCTACTACAGTGAGTTTGTGGTTTGCGATTCCAAAGAAGCTTTCTTCGTTCATCACAGCGCTGATTATGCGAAGAAGATACGTATTTCCTTGTTCCACTAACATTTTGAATGTTGTTGCTGCAATATATACATCATATCAAACATTTTAGATGGTAAAATTTCTGCTTAGGCCTGTCCTGACAAATTTATAAGATAATGCGCCGATTTTATGCATCTAGGGGCTATCAGACATTTGACAGGTATTAGGCATCTACGTTACTACGTATACGTGTATTAGGCATTTGACTGGTTTATTGCCGCCTAAGTAACTAAACCGATTTTTTTGCCTAGGCCAGGCTCTGTCTTGAAAAAAAATATATAGCGTCGGTTTAAAAAAGTTTATTGTGTGACCATAAAACAAATAGAGTAATAAATTAACATAATAACTTACTATATCTAACTTTTCACAAAGAAAATCCAACTAAAAATCCAAATTAGTAGTATAAAGAATAAAAATTTAACGTACGATTTTATATTACGATACATTGAAAAGAAAATTAGAGCATTCAATAAATAAGCTACCTTAAAAATTAACTTTACGTTTTCAACATTAAAAATGCTAAAAAAATTTGGACCCTTCTAGCTGTGGGTCCTGGATAGTTGCACCGAATAGCCACCACACGCAATGCTTAGATGCTTATTTTTTCAAGGTATCGATTTTTAGGAATTACTATTTTTGTCAAATATAAAATCACAGGCTTACTTACAATTAGAGCAAGGTAGAAGATCTCCAGGTTGACCATTAATGGTGTGAGCATCAGAAATTTGAGGGGCAGCTCCTGTTGACAGTGCCTCTTTTATCACTTCCATTACATCTCCCTTAAACCACGATCCTACAAACAAAATACCAATCTATAAATTAGTAATATTGTATTTACATTTACTTACAAATTATAAGAATAATTGGATTGGTTCTAACCAAGGTTTTTTTTTTTGTTTTTTTTTTGAAGAACTAACCAAGTATGATCGATTGTTCCGCATAAGGTGCGGGGAACGGGTAAGATGAGCCAATAGGAGGCAAAATGACGAAAGCGCCATGTACTGTGGCTCTCGTCCAATCACTATGAGCATGCCACCATAGAGTTCCTTCTTCGTCAGAAAGTATAATCTGATATGTGAAGTTATTACCTGGTTGAATTGGACATTGTGTTATATATTCTGGTCCATCTGACCATGGGTTTCTCGGTTGCTTTATTCCATGCCTGTTGTTTTTTATGCAAAATCCAATCAAACTATTTATATACTACTCTTAGGTGTCATATATTCAATTTCAATAATTTATCCAATGTACATTATAGTTTATATTGATGAAATTAAAAAAGTTGAAGTTCGAAGAAGAGAATGTATATACCAATGAATTGTGACACCGTAATTTCCTTGATTGTGAACATTAACATAAACCGTATCGCCTTTACGAGCTTGAATTGTCGGTCCTGGATAACTCCCATTCACCGTTAGCATACTCTTGTTGCTACATAACCTTGTAAATGTTGCCTCTTCCAACTACATTCACATAATGTAAATTATCACGAGATTGAATGGTTAAAATTGTGTATATCGAGTCAACCCACCTTCACTTGAAGAGAAAGATTAGATCGATACTGAAAGACTTTTTTTTGCAATATATATCATGTAATGACAATATTAACTTTAAAGGGATAAATAAAGAATAAACTTACAACAAAATCATAATGGTGAACATTTGGGTTAGAATTGCAAAGGAGAAACACATCTAAAATAATAAACCAAAATGTCAAACTCTGTAATCCCATTATATATTTAATTTGTTTGTTATGCCTAATGATTTGTGATTTTATGTTCCATAGTGTGGTATTTATAGGAAAATAAATGCTTTGGTTTAGTACTCTTAATTATATACGTTGCCTTACATGACTATTCCTTCAAAAATTAAAATATACCGAAAATTCAACAGACAAACCTAACAAGTTATTGAATTCTATGTAAAATGAAAATTCGTAAATATTATTTTGTTCAATGACTACATTTAGAAAAGTAAAAAACAATGGGTAACAAAGCAATTCATAAATTATTATTTTAATATATTTTCTCTTTTTTAAAATTTTTTTCTGATAAAATTAACAAAAAAAAAAAATTGTGCATTTGCTAGGAAAGTTAACCGGGGAGGATCTATAATATCGACTTTAAGATTTGGTTGGCTCAGTTACTATATTTGTATACTTTTACCATAACTATGCTATACCTACTGCTAATCCAAATGTGAAATAAAATCTAATAATATATTGATTTATGCTTGTTTTTCGAAAAAAATATGATTTATGCTTTAATTTAGTAAATGTTTATAGGTAGTCGTTTCATTTAAAAAATTGCTTTTTTGTTCTCAAATGAAAAGATTTAAACATAATGTATTGGTACATCCACATTGAGTAGGTGGGGATGATCAATGATCAAACATTGTCTCCTTTCAAATTCCATTTCAGTTTAACAAAAAGCCTATATACTGTTTAATAAATATTTCACATTTCTAAGAAAGAGATTGACATCTTGGTTAATATAGTATCGGCCAAACAAATATTCCACGTTGCTAAGAAAGGGATGAATATTTTGATTTATAAGAATGAACAATATTCACATTGAGGCCTTTTGAGGTAAAAGTAACTAAGAGCAAATCCACGAGAGCTTTAAACCTAAAGTCGACAAAATCATATTATTGTGGCAATATGTGATGCATCGAGCTTCTGCAAGCTGGCGTAACACATGTTATCAAAGTCATATCCCGACATTAGTCATAATGTGGATGAACCTCGGCATATCAAAAAAAGACGATACATGCAATTTGATCATCAATTTTTCGTGTAACCGTTGTGCTCACATGTGTTGTGTATCCTCCAAAGCAATCAATTGGTTAAAAAAGTGTTAGTGACTGAATGGATGATCGGTCAAGGGGATGGTTGATTCTTATTTGTTATAGGAGAGGAATGTTGAACAAACAAATATCTCACATTGCTAAGAAAATAGATGAAAGTTTTTGTTTACATGCCTAGACAATATCTCCAATAGTATGAGGCATTTTGGATAAAACCAAAAGAGCAAATACATGAGAGTTTTAAGTCTAAAATGTACAATTGTGAAAATATGTAGCGTACTCGGGGTCTTGACCCGAAGCAACATATAGTTTATTCCTATTAATTCCCATAAACCGAGATATATGAAGTGAAGTTATATTTAAAAAATATTTCTCATGATTGAAACTCTCAAATTCTAAAGTTATGAAACTTTGATATCGTGCAATTCATTCATCGAACAAAAAAATCTTGGATCTATCAAAAGAAACAAAAAGTAAAAACTCAGGCTGTATATTGTTATATTTAGTAGTTACAAAAACAGTGTTAAATAGTTGGCTTTCAAAAGTTTTCTATACTTAGATTATACCCATACTATACTATAATAAGCCCACAACATTGAAACAACAATATTGCAACTCATACACAACTAATTACATCAAGCAAACATTCAATCACTAAGATTGTCAACCTATCATCTATTCACAAGATTGTTAGCGTGTCACTTATTAGATTACGCAGGAAAAGTTGTTGCTAGTCACTATCATTGTAATTGTCTTTCTTTGACTTTGAGCTATATATAAATTAAAGCTCCTCTTCAGTTGTATTTCACAAATTAATCAATTCAATACATCTGAATTTTCGCATGGTATCAGAGCATGCATAGTAATGGTGAAAAAGAAGAACAATTAAAGAAGATATGTGCAACAAGGAGATCCATTCTTTGATTAGGTTGATTAGAGCTTGAATCAGAATGAAGAAATCTTAACCAAAACAAGTCTAGATGAAAATCCTTGCCTAATAATCATCACAACGCAACTAACATGAAATGAAATTATCTTGCTTGGAAGAATTCAATTACTCGATCATTAGCAGCTAAGGAGAAGTTAAAGTACATTGATGAAGATCTAAAGAATCTTGAAGAACATACTACTGAATACAGAAGGTGGAAAAGAGATGATTGTCTCGTAAACTCTTGGATCTTGAACACTCTTTCAAATAATCTAATGGAAGGTTTTACCTTCTTAAACTCTACTTTAGAACTTTGGGAGGCGATCGAGCATCACTTAGGAAATTGTTTTAAACCAATGTCATTCAATATCAAAAGAGAAATAAGCAATTATCAATAAGGAAATTTGTTTTGTGCTGCTTTACTTTAACAAATTATAGAAATTATGGAATGAGTTGTTATTGCTTAGGCCTTTGATTAAATGTAAGTGTGGAGAAAGTAGATCTTTTGATTTTAATGCTTTCAGAAGGATATTTGGTGAAGATGAAGAAGATAAGCTTATACAGCATGGGAATTGATGATCACTATAACTTTTTTCCTAAAAAATGGTTGAAACTTATTTTAATTCCAAAGTTGTAATAATTAGTAGTGATAATGGAACCGAGTTTCTAAACTCAGAAATCATAAATTTACTTCAGAGTAAGGGAATAATACATCACAGATTTTGCCCTTACACCCCATAAAAAAACGGGTTGGTTAAGAGGAAACATAAGCATTTGTTGGAAATTACAAAAGCTCTAATGATGCAGTCAAAGATGCCAAATGAATTTTGGGATGAAGCAGTGATGATGGTAGCTTCAATCATCAATGTATTACCAAAAATTTTGTTAAATTGGCAGAGTCCACACAATTTTCTTTTTCACAAAAAGCCATATAAAACAAATTTCCCATTTTTGGGACTCTATGTTAATATAAAGTTCTGACACCACAATAGAAGTTGGAAACAAGGGCACACAAGAGTGTTTTTATTGGTTTCTCACTAAGCCAAAAGCGATACAAGTTGTTTGACCCAGAGAAAGGGAAAGTTATAGTTTCCAAGGATGTAGAGTTTTTTGAGGAAATTTATCCTTATTACCAACCATAGATAAATTACATTGTGAACGAAGATGTAGTTGCTGCAGAAAAGAAAATTAATGTAGAAGAAGTGAGAAATAGCAGGTTTGGAAGACAAGTATAAAAGCCATCCTGGATAAAAGATTATGTGATGTAAGGGACCAAACAGAGCAAGATGCAATCCTATTATACTTTGCTAACCAACATTGCACAAACTAAGGAACCAAGAAGTTATGCAAAAGCTACAAAAGATCTAAATTGGATCAGAGCAATGGATTCATAAATACAAGCCCTCAAAGAATGGGACATGGGAGTTAAATTCTTTTCCTCCACATAAAAAACCAATAGCATAGAAATGGGTCTATAAGATCAAGTACAAAGAAAATGGAGAAATAGAAAGGTACAAAGTTAGGCTAGTTGCAAATTTTGAATTGTTCAGTCCAATAGGAAAGTCAATAATAATAAGAACAATGTTAGCAGTTCAAGCAGTAAAATAGTAGAAACTACATCAAATTTATGTAAATAATGCTTGCTGTTATGGTTTCATTGATAAAGGGTTGTATTTGATGCCATTCGAAGGTAACAAAAAAGCCAAAACTAGTAAAGTTTGTAAGCTTGTTAAATCCCTCTATGGACTTAAACAAGATGGGAAGTAGTGATATAAGGAAGTAATAGCAAAGTTGCTAGATTTTGGCTTTGGAAGGTCAAGGGGTGATTATTGTCTTTTCTTGAAAAACACAAAAAAAAAAGAAAAAAAATTACCTTACTGATATATGTTGATGATATCCAAATCATGAAATCTAGTGATCAACTAATCATTGAGCTTATAGTTTTTCACATTCTTTATTCACTATAAAGGTTCTAGGGGGAAGTAAAGTATTTTCTTGGTATTGAAGTCTGCCAATCACAAATAGGATACTTCATTTAATAGAACAAGTATATAGCATATCTTCTCCAAGATGCAAGACTATAGGATTGTGCTTCAGCTCCAAGCACTAGTGCAGAAAGGGCCTGTAGGGTCGCACTTTTTGGGAGGGTTGTACAAAAAACCGTTTGCATTGATCATTAAAAAACGCGGAGGGGTTATTACGGACGGTTGTTACGTAACAACCGTCCGAAATACATATAAAAGTATTACTGATGGTTGTTAAACAAAAACTGTCCGTAATACATCGTCCGTATTGTAGTATTGCAGACGGTTATTTTAAATAAACCGTCCACAATGAACATAGGTATTGCGGACGGTTATTATATAAAAACCGTCCGCAATACCCTTCCATAAAAATTATAAATAATGTATTACGGTCGGTCATTATTTATGGACCGTCCGTAATACTTATTATGGACGGTCTTATTTTAGAACCGTCCGTAATAAACTTTTATAATTCCCCTATTCTCACTGCTATTTCTTCGTAGACATTAACGTCCGCCGTTCTAACTGTTATAGTCTCGGATAACTCCACCACCTCCGTCGCATCCCGTCGCTCCAGCGCCTCCGTCGCTTCTCTGTTCGTCCACTTTCTTTCATCTTTCTTTTTTTCTAGGTATGTGGCTGGTTTGTTCAAGCTTTTAACCTAATTGAAATCTTATGTTTTACTCTTAACACAGGTCTCTGCTCTCTAGATCACTACTCTCTCTAGCTCGATTTAGGACCAGCTGAAATTCGATCAAGTTCCTTCTAATCTGTCAGCTGCAGAAGCTCTGCCAACCAGGTAATTTTGAAGGATATGTTTGGTTATTTATAGATGAACAAATTTGTGCTGTGATGTGATATCTCTTTTATAGAAGCTTAATCTCTTTTATCTTGAGATTG
>CATIWQ010173970.1:0-14110 GCA_949673415.1 Euphorbia schlechtendalii | reverse complement strand
GGGCTAACGAGGTCATTCCCAAGCCCGGCCCAAGCCCATGAATATTTTATTTGTTATTAATTTTTTTATTAAATTAATAGAAAAAATATAAAAAAAGTTAAAATATGTTTAAATTTTAAATATAATTGCATTGTTTACTTATCTTTAATATTTAGTAACATTTATTGTAACTAAGTATAAAAATTTAATAGGATAAAATATAAAATCTTAAAATAATAATAAATTTAATGTATAAATATATAATAAATATATAAAATTATTCATCGGGCCGGGCTCAGGTATTTATATAAAAACCAAGCCCCGCCCATAAATCTTCGTGCTTTGACGAGCTCGGGCTCGAGCCGGGCTTTTTAAAAAAATGCGTGTCCAAGCTCGGCCCATGGAAGCGGGCTCGGGCCGGTAGCCCAGCCCGCGAACAGGTCTACCCACTTAGTGCCAATGACAGATTTGTTCTTTGGCCTTGGGATAAGATCCCATACATCACTTCTGGAGAACTGGTCCAGCTCTTCTTGCATGGACATCATCCAACTTTCGTCATGTTCTACGTCCTCAAATTTCTTTAATTCTATAATAGAGACAAATGCTGGATGACTTGTTATTATGCTAAGTTATCTTCTGGTGAGAACGGGGTTCTGAGGTGTGTCAAGGATCAGTCTTTCTGGATGGTCCTTCTTGGTTCTAGTTTCTCTGGGCAGATCATGATGGATAGGTACCTCCACTGCTTCTGATTGTTTTTCTTCATCTTCATGTTCTAAGAATTTGATCTCATATGGTTCATCCTTTGTTGACTTTTCTTCTTGAGTTGGCTCAGAGGATTTTTTATGTGAGACAGAATCTCCATCTTCCTCTGAACTTCTTCTTTTTCCTACATGGTTAGTTTCATTGAAATCTACATGTACTGACTCTTTTAATATTACTGTTCTTTTGATGAAAACTCTATAAGCTTTGCTATGTGTTGAGTAGCCAAGAAATATTGCTTCATCGGCTTTAGGATCAAACTTGCCTAGTTGTTCTTTATTCTTGAGTACAAAACATTTGCATCTAAATGCTTTAAAGTATCCAATTTTAGGTTTTCTACCTTTCCAAATTTCATAGGGAGTTTTATCAATTTCTGATATGATGTTTACCCTGTTTAATATGTAACAAGTAGTGTTGACGGCCTCTGCCCAAAAATATTTGGGAAGGTTGTTATCACTCAGCATTGACCTGATCATTTCAACTAAGGTTCTGTTTTTCCTCTCAACAATACCATTTTGTTGAGGGGTGTGAGGAGCAGAGAAATTATGTTTAATTCCTCTTGTGTCACAAAAGCCAGCGAATAATTTATTTTCAATTTCTCTACCATGATCGCTTCTTATTTTAGAGAGAAGGACTCCTTGTTCTACTTCAATTCTGTTACATAATTTGGAAAACCCTTCATAGGCTTCATCCTTACTACTCAGCAGGATGACCCATGTATATCTGGAATAATCATCCACAACAACCATGGTATACCTATGTCCACCCATGCTCATGGGAAGAACAGGGCCAAACAGGTCTACATGGAGTAGTTCTAAGACTCTTTTAGTTGAGAAGTCAGATTTAGATTTAAAACTCTTCCTAAATTGCTTTCCATACTTGCAAGCATTACACAAGTGATCCTTTTCGAAGTTTAAGCTTGGCAAACCCTCAACAAGTTTCTGTTTGACTAATTTGGTCAGAAGATTCATGTTAGCATGTCCCAGCCTTCTGTGCCATAGCCATGACTCTTCTTCTTTAGTCATTAAACATATATCTTTCTTTGATTTATCATTTAGATTAATTATTACACATTGTTGACTCTAGGAGCATATATCAAGGTCTTATTTGACTTACAATCAATGATTGAGCATCCTTCTGAGTCAAATATGACTTTTCTTCCTTGATCACAAAACTGAGCGACACTCAGAAGATTGAACTTTAATCCATCTACAAGGGAGACTTCTTCAATTTTGATTTCTGTTCCAATGGTTCCTTTACCAATGATTTTTCCCTTTTTGTTATCACCAAAGCTTACATTTCCATATCTTTTATGTTCTAATGAGATGAATGATGTCTCATCTCTTGTCATATGTCTTGAGCATCCACTATCTATATACCAGATTTGTTGACTTTCTATGGATCTAAGACTTACCTGCAAAAGCAAATGGTTAGAATCTTTGAACCCAGTTTCCCTTGGGTTTGGTTGCATTATAAGTTAAATCAAGCCAAGCATAAGAATCATAAAATCTATTTTTAAATCTACATGTAGAAGTTGTGTTGTTTTTCTTTCCATAAAAGTTGCAGAAGACTTTTACAACTTCTCTGGCCTTTTCTTTTTGTAGAGTTCTGGGAGATGGACAAAGATCAAAAGGTTCCTGAAGTGGTTGCTTCTGAGGTTTGACTCTTCTTCTGGCTTGTGAATTTCTCTGAGTCATTTTCTGATAACCTCCTTTCTGATGATTATTTACATCATACTTGTATCCATACTCCTTATAGATCCTTTATCTTGGTGCTGAGGATTCACCTTGATACATCCTTCAACCTTTTGCTTCTGAGAGGTGTTATTCTTCTGAGGATACCTCTTCTCTTGTAAATGTTCCTTCTTCTGAGGATGCGCATTCTTCTAAGGTGCTGACTTTCCAGGTAAAGTTATTTTTCCAGATATATGTCCTTCTATCAGCATTACTCTTCTGCTGAGGTCTGTAGCATTAACTCTTTCTTGAACTAAATCTTTCTTGAGTTTCTCAACCTCAGTATCAAGCTCATTTTATTTCTTATGAATGACTTTGGTGGAGTTATCTCTGGCTATATCTCAGATACAGAAGTCTTCAAAGTCTTCTTCTAGAAGCTTCATGTGCTTCTTGTTCTTTCTAACCTGCTTATAAATTTGTGCAAGCAGTTGCATGATTTCATCAGGAATATTGAATTTTAGAATTTACCTCATCATTAGCTTGGTGAGATTTTTCTTCTGAAGATGATACTTTCTCTGTGCTGCTATGCTAGGACTCAACTGTTGGGTACATATCATCTGTAGCTATGAAGCATATCTAAGCAGTTTCCTCATTCCCTGACGACTTAGCAGAGCTTTCTTCTTCGTTATCGCTCCATGTTGTCACCATAGCATTGTTTCCTTTATCCTTTCTCAGCTTTGGGCAGCTTGATTTTATATGACCTTCCTGGTGACATTCAAAACATGTTATAGGTTTTTGATTCTCACCTTTGGTTTTATCATCAGATCTTCTAAACTTGTTTTTCTTTTGGAAGTCTAACTTCTGAGGAAAGCTTCCCCTCTTCTGAAACTTTTGAGGAGTAATTGAGTTCTTCTTCAAGAATTTCTTAAATCTTCTGGCCAGCATGGCCATATCCTCATCATCCTCTGATGAACTTTCATAGACTTCTTCTGCTCTTAGGATTATTGCCTTCTTTGCTTCATGCTTTGTCTTTTCTTTCTTTTGAAAATTCTGCATGGAAATCTCATGAGTAATTAGTGAACCTATGAGCTCATCATACCTGTAAGTTGTGAGATCCTGAGCTTCTTCTATGGCAGTCTTCTTCGCTTGCCACTTTTCAGTTAAGCTTCTGAGAATTTTCTTTACTTGCTCCTCTTTTGAGAAGCTTTTTCCCAATCTTTTGAGCTCATTGATGATGTTAGTGAATCTTGCATTCATATTTGATATTGATTCACCTTCCTCCATCTCAAATAGCTCATAAAGACGAAGATTCTGGTTTATCTTGGATTCCTTGACCTTATCAGTTCCTTTATAGGTCACTTCAAGTTTTTTCCATATTTCCCTGGCACTTTCACATCCTGAGATCTTATTATATTCTACAGCACCTAAAGCACAATGTAGAAAGTTAATTGCAGCTGCATTACTCTGTAATTTCTTTATGTCAGAATCATTGAAATCAGTCTCAGGTTTAGGAGAGACAACCCCATCTACAGTGGTTGTAGGTATGTATGGGCCATTCGCTATAGCAAGCCATGTATACATATCCTGCGACTGTATGAAATTTTTCTGTCCAAAGAACAGTGGAGGTCTGGACACAGACAGCCCTTCTGAGAGAATCTCTGTGGTCATATTTCCAGGTAAGTGTTTTATGCTATTTTCACCCATATTAGTCTTTTACTCTAGATTAGTTAAATCTGATTTAGAGTTCCTACTCTGATACCAATTGTTGGACCTAGTAAGGGTGTAAAATAGGTCAGAGGGGGGGGGTGAATGACTCTTTTTCGAGTTCACGGTTAACTTCAGAAAGTTGTTACTCAGAATCCCCTTTTATGTTTTATGTGTTTCAGATGCGGAATAGAATAACACTAAAAATAAATGAGCTGAGTAAGGAAATGCAAACAGTGATTTTTATCCTGTTCAGCCTCTGCCTAATCCAGTCCTTGGAAACTCCACTCCAAGATTTAATCCACTATTAACTCTTCTTCTGGTTAAGAGTAAACCTTTTACAATGCCTTGACTGAAGTACCCTTCAACAGTCTTTGCTGAGCTATACCAATACAGAAGTTCCGTTCTTCGATATCTGAGGCTCTGAGCTTCATCTCTATTAAGTACCTTCCTTACTAGAACTTCGCTCCCTTACACTATCTTACCCTCAGCTTAGTGTAAGTTACAACAGTTTAACAAGAATGATTTTTGTGAACTTCTGAACTTTGTTCCAGTTAGTTCAATTACAAATAGATGAGAGTTGGATGTTTGCTATGAGAAGGTTGTAAGAAGATTGAGATTTTGTTTTCGCTTCAGTACTTGTGTTAGGATTCGGCAACCTTCTCAAATGCTAGAAAACTTCTTTTTATAGAGGGAGAGAATGTTTCCGTTGTTATTAGGACTGTTGCAGGAAATACTGCCGTTGACTCTCATTCTTGTTTTTGTTAACGATCCGTTAGAGAGCTCGTCCAAATCTGATTCGTGCTGGTGTGTTAGGTTGATTTTGGGGACCACTTTGAGTGGTAGTAGCAGGTAGACCTGGGCATGGGCCGGCCCGGGCTGGGTTCAGGCCGGGCCTTATCGGGCCTAGCTAAATAATGAATAGCCCAAGCCCGGCCCAAACCCATGAAAATATACATCGGGTTCGGGTCGGGCCAGGCCTTTAATAAAATAATCAAAACCAAGCCCGGCCCGCGTGCCTAACTATTAATTGTTTCAACTAAAAAAAATTAAAATTTATTACTAAAAAATAATTGTGAAAAAAATAATTCCAAATATATTTGTAGTATACGTCATAAAATTGAGTTTAAATGTTAAACTTTAGCAAAAAATATGAAAATTTTCAACCATATAATTTTTTTTACTTTAAATGTATATAATAAATATATATTTTTAACATAATAATTATTATTTCGGGCCGGACGGGCCGGGCTCGGGTTTTATTATTAAAACCAAGCCCGGCATATATTTTACTCGGGCCGCTTCGGGTTCGGGTCGGATCGGGCCTAATCACCAATTACCTTATCCAAGCCCATCCCATGAAGAACGGGCATGGACGGGTTCCGCGGATCAACGGGCTCGTGCCCCGGTCTAGTGCAAATAATACATTAATAAAAAGGACTATATACTTGAATATGAAGTTGTTCCGTTATGGGTTCTATTTGAGTTTTGTATAAATATCACATATTTTTATTAACGTTGGTTTAAGCTTCAAATGGAGACATCCATTGTTTAACAATAGAATTTATAATTATTTGTGTCTTGAAAAAAACATATAGATAGAAATATTAGACAATGTGCATCTAGTAATAAATTGGTCAAAAACTTGATATTATGAGTATGTTTGGTATTGCTTTTCAAACTACTATCCTAATAAATTCTCACAAATTTTTTATAAAACTATCTATTTTGATTTTGAACAACACATTTTGATCCTGCATATTATTTAATTAAAAATTGTCTGACTTATTTTTTCCAAAATCAACTATACTGTTTATAAGAAAAACTTGAAAAAGTTTCAGAATAGCAATCTGAGAAAGCACAGTTAAATTGACCTGATCCATAAAATTCGAGCATCAACTAGTAAAATTCAGTGCTATATGCGGGATTTTTGAACGTTGGATAATTGATCACACAAATGTGATGCTGAGAATAATTGGATTTATTTATTAATGGAGGAGTTGCCTGCAACAATTTCATTATATACTGAATCAGCAAGATAGAGGTGCAGTTGTACTGACTTATTTTATTAAATTTGTTTGCAGTTTTAAGCAAAAAATTAGAGCATGGTATTACATAATATGTGAAAGTTGGAGTAGATGTAGGCAAAATTATGATCACACAAGTGAGATGTTAAATATGATCCAATTTATTTAATTAATGGAAGAGTCTTGGACTTATTTGATAAATCAAAAGATGTAAATTTAACTTTAACACAAATTTGCATATAAAATGTGACATTTTCAAGGGCCACTACATATCTACTTAAGTTGCGTCTTTGTAACAAATTATAAGTCACCTAAATTGGGAAATTGTGGTTTTTACCCCGTATGATGTTCGCTTTAATGAAATACCCATTTTGAAATCTTTTTAATTATTTACCTATTTTTAATATTTCTTTTAATAAAATACCCCTTTATTAAATTAAAAATACCTATTTAAGTGTTTTAATTAAAACCGTTTCTTCCTTTTTAATTAACGTTTATTATGACGGTTTTTTGATTTGTAAGATTCTCCCTTATCTGCAAAGATTTGTTCATCCCATCTTCAATTCACGTTAGTTTCTTTTTCCTTTGTTCTCTGTTTTTTTATTCTTTTCACGTTCATCAGCAAAGATTATTCTTCCCATCTTGAATTCACGTTATTCTGTTTGTTTTGTTTCTCGTTGGTTCTATTTTTTTTTAATTTTTTTCACGTTCATCAACAAAAATTGTTCTTCCCATCTTTAAATCACGGCTTTTGCTTCTTTTTGTTTTCTGTTTCTTCCTTTCGATTTGTCATTAATCTTTAATGGAAGAAATTGATATTCTTATATATCACGATGGTTACTGGACTCCCGGGAAAGATTTCGTTGATTACAGTGATTACGGCATTGTTATAAAAAAAAACCCGAGTTTCAAAGAATGGCAGTCTGTTATTTTTGAAAGTTTGATGTTAGATCCATTAAGAGTTAATTTATCGATTCAATTTCAACTTCGTTCTAGATTAAATCCAATGAAAATTAACGATGATATGTCATTATTATTTTATTTACGGTCTCGATTTCGCACTAATAATCCAATGCAGTATCCACTTTTTACAACTTTAATGATAAATGAACCTGTGCAACTTGCTGGTACGTATTTTTTCAAACAAAGGTGTTTCTATTTTACCTTTAAATTATGAAAATAATTGAATGGTTTTATGCATTGCGTTGTATGGTTCTA
The DNA here is from genome assembly GCA_949673415.1 of Euphorbia schlechtendalii. Lineage (NCBI taxonomy): Eukaryota > Viridiplantae > Streptophyta > Magnoliopsida > Malpighiales > Euphorbiaceae > Euphorbia > Euphorbia schlechtendalii. Next base: position 6,750 of record CATIWQ010173970.1, on the reverse strand, counting down.
TTTTGTTTGAATGGTTTTGCGCTTAGAATGTGTATGGTTTATCACATGTATGTATAGTTAGTAATTCGATTGTGTACAAACATTATAATACATTTGTAACTGTTCATGTTTGTTTTCATTATGTACGGTGTATAGTTTATACACATCTATGCAGTAGTGTACTGGTTATTTCATAAATCAAAATGTGAATGGTTTTTGTGCATAGGATGTGTATGGTTTCTCACTTTTATAGATAGGCAGTGATTCAATTGTGTCCAAACATTATAATTCATTTCTAATTGTTGTTACTTTTTTGCAGTTGTTGATTAACCATGCCGTGCCAATGTACACGTGGGGATTGATAATGTTTTGGAGCACAATGAAGATAATATCGAAGGGGGAGATGTTCATGATTTATATATAAAACTACTAACCAACAAAACAATGGAGGAAATGAATGTGTCAAGTGAGTCAATTGTTGGTGACGAAGCCACAAAATTGAATGACATCATTTCAGATTACAATATCCAAAATGTAGTTGTTGGACAAATGTTTAGGAACAAAAATACTGCGAAACACGCACTCGGTTTGTATGCTTTAAAAAAGAATTTTCAATTTAAAGTTAAAATCTCATGTCCTCGGAAATATTTTCTTCATTGTGTTGACGAATCTTGTTCATGGATTTTTAAGGCTTCTAGGAGAGCATGTGGTGAAGTTTTTATTGTTAGAAAGTATGTTGAACAACATACTTATACTATTGACGTCAGGTGTGGGGAGAAGAGGCAAGTATCAGAACATCTTATTTCGAATAGGATAAAGAATTCCTTCATAAGAATTAAGAGAATCGTCACTCCAGGTGATATAGTAGATGATGTAAGGGCTTCAATGGGTGCAAGTATAAGTTATCATAAAACATGGCATGCTAGAGAATATACCTTGAAGCTACTGCGGGGCTCACCTACTGAATCATTTGATATCCTTCCTAGCATTTTACACATGATCATGAAAACCAATCCTGGTTCTAAAATAAAACTTGAAATTAATGGATAAAGATTTTTAATGTGATGATTATACCATTAATGATATGATGTTTATACAAATAATGATATGATGATTATACCATTAACCAAATATTTAACGATATGATGACTATAACATTAACGATATGATGATTATACCATTAACGATATGATGTTTCACTTGTGTATAGTTCGATTTGATGTGTATGGGTTTGGTTACTATTGTATGGTTTTAAATGCATAATGTGTATAGTTCATTTTGATGTGTATGGGTTTTGCTATTATTGTATGGTCGTAATTGCATAATATGTATAATTCATTTTTTATATGTATGGTTTTTGTTACTGTATGATTGTAATTGCATAATATGTATAGTTTATATATGTTGATATGTATGGTTTTGGACACTGTTGTATGGTTGTAATTGTATAATGTGTTTAATTCATTTTGAAAATGTGTATGAGTTTGGCTACTATTGTTGTATGGTTATGTTTTGTATAATGTTTATAGTGATAGATTTGTTTCTTAGTTAAATTTACTCGTTAAATGTACAGAAGTAGAAGAATGCACATATATGAACATAACAAAATTCTTAAAAATCAAGATTAACAACCATATTAAAAAATTCTAAAAAAAACAATATCAGTTCAATATGCAGCATCAGTTCAATTCAGGATTAACAATTAATTCTCTCAATCTTCATCGCTAGCTTCATTGTTATCGGATTTACTTTTCTCGTGGCAATACAAACTGAAGGCGAGTCTTCTATGCAGCTGAACATCGAGCTCACTTGGAATCGGTCGCTGCTCTATTAGATATTCCGCAAAGCACAAAATAAATAGCCCACAAATCATTGCAATAAAAGTTCGCTTGATTAATGCTTTATAATGCTTTACAATTTTACACATCATTCATAAATCTATATATATATATATATATATAAAATATGCACGGTCACAAAAAACCGTTTACCTAAACTCTCGATTTAAATTCCGTTTAAATTAGTTACACAAACCCCATCAATATACACTATACAATTCCAAAATAACAATTATACACCTGTAACTTATACACAACCATGTTAAACTATACGAATATAAGTATTGATATTCACGATTGATAAGTGTATAATTACTCTTATTATTATGATAATTTTACACATTAAACATTATAGTTTAAGTCATTTTTATACTTCATATAAAAGATTTTACGTGGTAGATAGTTGTTTTTGATGCAAATGCAGATATTAGGTAAATCTTGGGAGTAAAATGATCAAAAGTGGAATTTTATGAAAAAAAGTGAAAAAGGTGCAAAAAGATGCGTGGAACCAAAGGATTTGGCAAATGATCGAAGATGTCAAAGATTGGTAGAAATCGCGAAGAGGATTCATGTGAAAAAGGCATATCACGATCGTGACACACATATCGCGGTCGCGACTTGTTAACTTTCACAACAGAAAGATGCCAATCAAGTGTTCACCATCGCGACATATATTCGCGATCACAACCTTGACGGTTTTTTATCAACTCTTATCTTCTTTCAACCGCAGGATAAAATTGATCAACCGTCGTCAATCACCATCAACTGTCAAACAAATAGACACCTATTAGAAGTCAACCAATCATGAATAGGTGCCTATCCATTGTGGATAAGGCTAAATCCTTTCATCCAATCATAAAGAAGTTATGCAATCTTTCGCCAATGGACACAACTCTTCGTCTGGATAGACGCAACCCTTCGTACTCTATAAATAGGGCTCCAAACTCACCAATTTCGTGGCATGGATTGTGAGTGATTATGTGTGTGTTATAGTGCACGTGTGTGCATAGATAGAGAGTAAAAAATGTCTAGATTTCTCTACGTTCATAAGTGTTAGCGAGAAAATGTATAAGTGATTCAAATCCTTATTCGATCACTAGATTTCTCTACATATTCGAGCGTTTGTTGTATGAGTGTAATTGCAAAACACTTATCAGTAAAAGTTTTCATTCTTCAACATTCGTTTGTTCGATATTCAAAAAGAATAACATCCTAGAGAAGGTTCTGTACGAGTCGAGACCGGATTCAAAGTAAACACAGGCATTGCGGGAATTGATGACTCCCATTAAAGAGTGGATACGGTTTGATCAACTTTAGCTTTCACTTGCAAACCTTACAACTTTACTTTGTTTTCTACTTATACTTCTATTTCAAAGTTTATGATATGTCTATGTGTCATAATGTGTATTTCATGTTGAGTCTTTTATATTAATCAAGTTATATGCTTTCGAGTTAACTTTAAGAGTAGTTTCGAGGTTAATGAGATTGTGTATAATCACTGGATCTGTGATTATAACGCTGTTTAGTGAGCCAACATTTTTGGAATGGTAACTTGCTACAATGGCTATGTGAGAGCGACCCGTACTAAGCATAGTATTAACGTTGTCCAGGTTTATATAATTGTCTTAATTCGTTTGCACTAGATTTAGAAAAGTCATTTCATGTGTTGCTCTGCTGTGAATAATTGAATATCTGAATGTCTATAACTGAGTCTGTTAAATTAATCTACTGAACATAATAACTTCGATGATTTGGCTATTTTCTTTGCTATACTTGTTCATAGGGAATATCTATATACTTTTTATCTTTTCTAATCTTTCATACATTTGTCTATTCATCCATCATTCCAATCCTCCTTTCCTAAACTTTACATTATTTTCTTTTCTTTTCTTTTTATTCTACTTCCCTATTTGATCTTTAGAACTAGTCTTTCCCTGTGGGATCGATATCTTTTAAAACTACATCGCAACTGTATACTTGCAGTTATCATCATTTTTCTATTTGATAAGAGGTACTAACAACACCTATATTTTTCATGAACAAGTTTTTGGCACTGTTGATATATAGCAGAATCTTATGAACAAACTATTAAACTTATCAGTAGAAAAGTGGCGAACATTATTTCCGAGTGTCTATCTTATTGCGGTCTCCAATGTATTACTCGAATACATTCATGTGTTAACTCAAGGTACCACCTTCAGCTCGTGAGATCGATTGCTTGGAACTAATCGAAGGAGTAAACCTACACATGCTAGGCTATCCGCTCCATTGATGTCCAGTCTTAATGAAACTAGGACTAGGGATATTTAGACTGTTCATAGTAACACGTATGTGCAGTTCTAACTCCAGCTAGCTCTCACTGTGTCCTTGAACTTTTACGCTATGAATTAGTCACAGACTTTGTTTCATCAATGTGCATATACATATTAAAACCTATATGATACCAGCGAGATACAATAAATAGAAAGCATTGATAAGTAACAAAAATGCTTTTGATTATTATTAATAATAATTCGAAATTGTTTGTACATTATAGCTAATAAAGATATATCGCCATAATTGCCTCTAGGACATACATCATGTCTAACAATCAAAATTGAGCGTGCCTCTCAAACGGATTCTTAACGGAAACTTGGATGTGAGACAATGGGAAGATTTTCAACATCAGTCCAAGATCAACGGAAAAATTCGCTCCCTCTATATAAGGATATTTTCCACCCTACTGGAGTAAATAGTGAACTCAAAAAAGAGTCATTCACCCCCTCCTAACCTATTTTACGCCCTACTAGGTCTAACATGCCATTGTTAAAAAAAATTGAAAATTTAATTGACAGCAAAAATTAAAATTGACATTATTTTTCTCTTATAAATAGGCTAGGGAATCTCCTGTTAAAAGCCCGGAATTAATTGTTAAGCACACATTGTTTTAGAAAATTGCAATTAGATCCCTGAAATCAGAAAAACGCAAAATTAAAGGCATAAACGATGTTTTTTGGCCGAAAAGCGAAGTTCACAGCATAAGCGGAGACTTTGAATCCTTGGCATGTTTCCGATGAGAAAACATATAAAATTTGCTAAAATATAACAGTGGCAAAATCTTAAAAAAAGCATACAACAAAATCTATGCATAAAACCGAAAATGCATACAACAAAATCTATGAATCAAAATTGAAGTGCCGAAAATCACAGACAGAAAACGAAATCAAAATAGAAACTTAATTTAGAAAATGAAAAATTACCTTCGAAAGTTGATTTCACCTGATTATGAAAAGGGGGGGCAGATATAGGAGGAAGAAGATCAGTTGTGGCTAGAGGAGATCAATGTGGTAGAGTTTTTTTAAGAGAAAGAAGAAGACAACAGAGAAGAATAGAAAATTAGAGTTTTTAAATTTATATTTATAGTCTGTTAATTCGGTTTGGTTCAATGGATTTTCAATTTTTTACCCAAAAAACAGAAAACCGAACCAAAAATCTGGAAAATGTATGAACCGAAAACCGAACCGTATGAATTCAATTCGATTTCAGTTGAGGTCGGTTCGGTTTTGAAAAAATTTACTCTCCCCTAATTTAGATGATGTTTCATGTGTTCGGTTCTCTCTCAAAATTGTATAAAACAATTTCATTGGTTGTGTTAATATAATCAATTTTATTTGGCCAAATACATCATTACCGCCTCAACTTGACTCTAAAAGTTGGATGCCACCCTCAACCTTCAAAAGGACCAGTTACCCCCCCCCCCCCTAACTTGGCAAAATTGCACCAGTTTTCCCCCTCAATGCTACATGTCAACTTCTGGTTAGAGAGAAAAAAATCAGAAAAATGACATTTTTGAAAAGTTAAACTAACTAGATTCTGACACGTGGCATTGAGGGGGCTAAGTGGTTCATTTTTGCCAAGTTGAAGGAGGTATTTGATCCATTTGTAAGTTGAAAGTGGCATCCAACTATTGAAACCAAGTTGAGGGGGGTAACGATGCATGACACGATTTTATTTCAATAAAAATGATAATAATAACGGGATATGAAGGTAAAGTTATATGCCGACCTACCTTTTCTATTGTTATGCCTACCCACCTTAATTAAATAATTTGTGTCCCTCACCTGATATGTGTAAGTAATTGAATTTGTTAGATTCAATTTATTGGATGACCTATTTGATTGTTTATTTTGATTTAAATTTAGTTTACATTGATTTCCCATGACGGAGTCAGAATACTGTAACAAGGAGGGCGAACTTTATAATAAAAAGAGTTTTGTCTAACTTTTTTATTCAATTCTCGACGGCAATTTCACCAAAAGAAATTATACCTAAAATTGCATATAATTAGGTCATGAAGTTCAAGTTGAAGAAACCAAGTATCTCTTTCTTTAAGGCGATATTTAAGCTCCGACTAGCTCTTCTCTTCAAATCATTTCTACTCGCCCATATAAGGTTTTATTTCTCGATTCTTTGTTAATTTGTTCTATGTTTCATCCATACTATATGGGTTTTTCTTATTGGTTTTTATTGTGACTATTTTGGTCTATCTCACTTATAATTTTAGGTAAAATAAGTGTAAAAACTAAATCATAACCCTAAGTAAGTGATGTCGTGGGATCCAAAGCTGATCGATATGCAAGACAACAATGACGTTATCGCTCCGATGCATAAGTCAAAATAGGGTTTTGTGCTCATAAAGGGGATAGATGACTACTTGCCCTTTCTGCGACTACCACTAGACCCTCTATAAGGTATTCATGTATCACTTGCTTCTAGGGTTATATCTTGTGAGCCTTGATTAGGTTAAATGGATTTGGTTTTAAGGCTCTGTTCTTTTCAACTTATTCAACAACTCATTCAGTTCAGTTCAGTTTCAGTTAAGTTAAGTTTCAGTTTCAGTTTCAGTTAAGTTTCAATTTTAGTTCAGTTTTAGTTTATATATTATTGTAAATAT
>CATIWQ010173915.1:0-10029 GCA_949673415.1 Euphorbia schlechtendalii | reverse complement strand
GTGACGATAATATTATCAGTAACTCTAATATTAGCGACGACCACGTGATAACTATTTATTGTCACATAATGTTGTAAGTGACAACATTTAGCTTTTTTGTGACAATATCAGTTGTCACAAAAAGTAAGATTTCTTGTAGTGGTGGCTGAGATGGGAGATGGTGGTGGCTGCTGTTCGAGGGCTAGGGTTGGTCGCAGGATCAGCTCTCATGGCTTAAAGGTAATTTGAATCACAACTTTCTCTTCTAAATTCCATGGTCCATTCATATTCATATATTAAAACATAACTATAAGATGTATTATTGCTACTATATTAAAAATATTGTTGCTATATTATTTCAAGAACTCACACAACTTTGTGTTGACTTACAAACATAACTTAAAAGCTAAAACACTATATAAACGCTAAAAACTGAAATTGGTTTGAATGCTTAAACACAATAAAATTGAAAAAAAAACGCATTAATCTAGTCAAAACAGAATGGAAATGCAATACTAGATGGTGATATGGAAGAAAATCTACAAAGGAGTTTATGTATTTATTAATTTACGATAATATCTGACAGCCATGTTTGGTTTATTGTTCTTCATGATTCATTTAAAATTTATAATAAATACCAAAGTTCACAAGGAGATTCGAATAGAGAATCGATTTTACAAATCGTGGCTCGTTAAGGTCATGTTTATATATTTTATGTACACAAAATAATTAGCAAATTCATCTTAAATAATTATTAAAATATAGTTAAAAATTCAATATTAAGTTTTAAAAAATTACATCAATTAATAAGTATTCCTAATAGACAAAAAAGAAATAGCGGTGTCAACTAATTATTTCTACGGGCTTTAAACAAAAAGGAGAAAAAAAATGTAATTGAATGCAGGTGAACAGCAGGAGGTGTTTTATCCCATTCAAACATAAACACATGAAACAAATAATTATAATGTTGCCATTCTGAATCTTCTCTTTCCCTAACAAAATCACTTTTCTTTTCTTCTTTCAAACTTCTAAGGTTTTTTATCTTTTCAATTCTGAAAGTTCATTAGCTGCATCACGTTTCTTTTTTTGATTGTTGGTAAACTAAAAGCATCCAAGTTCAAGCTGCATAAAATTATTTAAGGTAAGATTTTCGAACTGGAAGAGTCCTAATTAGTGTAGGATTGTATATAAGGAGAAGAAATGAAGCTTAACTTCCTTTTTTATTACTTTCAGTTTGTGAATAGGCTGAATTGGACGAATCACCCACTGATTCCAACAATTCAAAATGCCGATTCTTAGCACATTACAATTCACACTATAGCTTCAAATCTATTTAGGGATGAATCGAATCGAAACGTACTATTCGAATCGAGAATCGTACGCTTTTGATAACTTTGCAATACTATAGTATGATACGTCTTGTTTGGAGATTATATGATATGACATGGCTCAACCTTGTACCTTGAGTGCGTCTCACGCCCTTGACTACTATCATAATTTTATAGAAGTTGAAACCACAAAAAATCATGAAAAAACCATAACATGAAACAAAAACCACGCAAACAAACACACTAATTTAAATTGGTAACATAATATATCATATTTTTTTGTCTTAAAACTTTGTGTTAATCCATTTCAGATTCATTTAATGTTCTTTTTAAGTAATTATTATGAATCAACTGTATAAATATTATATCGTATTTTTTTGTTGTTTTTCTTTTTTAATTTTTAATAAAACTTGAATCGGTTTTCCCTGTCTCAACTTCATATAAAAAAAACTGTATATATACCACTCATAAAAAAATATCAAAAGATATCTGTCCATGTAAATATTCGTAACCTTGCTAATATTGAAAACACAATCAATGTTACAGTAATAGTTGGGATGATCGGATTACTGGCAATACTCTTTGGTAGTTGGTGGGCTTACAAATTTCTCAAGAGAAGAAGTAAAAAAAAAACTTAGAAAGAAGTTTTTCAAACGAAATGGTGGTTTACTACTTCAGCAACATGTAACTTCAGTTGACGGAAGTCTTCAGAATATAAAAATATTTAGTTCAAAGGAGCTGGAAAAAGCAACTGATAACTTCAATAAAAATAGAATTTTGGGTCAAGGTGGTCAAGGCACAGTATTTAAAGGAATGTTAGCAGATGGGAGAATTGTTGCTGTAAAGAAGTCCATACTTGTAGATGAATAAAAGCTCCACGAGTTTATTAATGAAGTTGTTCTCCTTTCACAAATCAATCATAGGAATGTGGTAAAATTGTTAGGATGTTGTTTGGAGACCGAAGTTCCATTATTAGTCTACGAATTTATATCTAATGGATCTCTTTTTCAGCATATACATGATCATCAAGAAGATGTTCCATTATAATGGGAATTGCGACTGCAAATTGCAGCTGAAACTGTTGGAGCTGTTGCTTATTTACACTCGGCGGCTTCTAGTCCTATTTATCATTGCGACATTAAGTCAACAAATATTTTGTTGGATGAACTTCAAGATCTGTAACTATTGACCAAACTCATTTGACAACTCATGTTCAAGGGACCATGGGGTACCTAGATCCAGAGTACTTCCAATCCAGTCAATTTACTGCGAAGAGTGATGTATACAGCTTTGGAGTAGTTTTGCTTGAGCTATTAAGTGGACAAAAACCAATTTTTTGGGTAAGATCGGAAGAAAGCAGGAGTTTAGCGACGTACTTTAATTTTTTGATGGAAGAGAATAAGCTCTTTGAGATAGTTGATTTTACTATCATGCAACAAAAGCATCAACAACAAATTATTACAGTGGCTAATCTTGCCAAATGATGCTTGAACTTATATGGTAGGTTTCGACCTAATATGAAGGAAGTTGCAATGGAGTTGGAGCACATTAGGTCCTCGTCAACAAATGAATGGTCTATTCAACAAAACACTGAAGCCATTGTGCCAAATGTTGGTTCATACGTTGTTAGTTGTGATTTTAAAGATAACACATCCCCATCCCCACTGTCATTTGAAGTTGAACCGTTGATTCCTTATCAAACTTGGTGATGAAGAAGATTTGTATCAAATGCCTAAGGTTTTTGTGTCTTTATCTAAGTGTGAGTAAGTGTGCATGTATTAAGAGTGATTTAGGTATAAATTTATTTAAAGTGCCATTTAATTTTGATAAGGATATTGTGACAATGACAGGGAAATAAAGTTTAACATAATGTAAACATATCAATAGAAACAATTAGAAAATGTTGGCGATTGCAGTTGGTACTGGAGAAAGATTTGGAGACTGAGGAATACTATTACTCTCAGTATGATTGTGCAAAGTACTATGAATGGAAGATTCTGGCCGTCTAAATGCTATGTTTCCATCGTTGGAGAGACCCCTGCCCTTCCCTTGTATAAAAGCGTTTGGTGTTCTGTAGCTCTTCCGAAACACAGGTTCATTTCATGGTTGGCAATTCAAGGGAAGCTCCTGACGAGGGATAATTTGCGTATCAGGATTCCTGATATTGCTATTAACTGTCCAGTGTGTGATACTGCTGTTGAGTCTCATGACCACTTATTTTGCCAGTGCCCTTTCTCTGCAGCTTTATATGCCTCTGTTAATGAATGGTTGGGTGGTATTCTGCCTGTTCAATCTCAATCCTTGCCATGGTTATTTCAGCAACAGGTTTCAAAGTTTTCTGGAGCCTGCCTTGTGACAGCAGCGCAGGCGTTAATTTACTGTATCTGGATCAATAGGAACAACTGCTTTTTTTCTGGTTTTTATTCTACTGTGGTTCTCTGCCTTGAGCAACTTCAGTTTACTGTTAGGAACCGTATTTGTCTGTTTAGGAAAAGGATTAGATCCAACTATGACAGAGTTATTTTTGACAGGATGAGCTGCTGATGCCTATTCCTCAGTGGTTTTGTTTTTGTAATTGGCTTTGGTTCTTTTAATATATTTTCCCCTTTCTATCAAAAAAAAAAAAAAAAAAAAAAAAAAACAATTAGAAAATCACAAATTATTAATAGAAAAACTTACCAGTACCCGCTTATATATTTTTGAGATACACCCACTCCTCTATGCACACGTGTGTTTACAGGGACCATTTTCAGTCCAACAAACAATTCTTACAGCCTTACAGCTTTTCCACGCTCATTCTCTAAAGCAATGCAAAATCTGTTGGGGAAAATATTAAAACGAAAAGTAAGACAATAGCTTTAAACCCACCTGATACATCTTTTACTACAACATAACTTGTCTAGATAACAATAAATAATAGTAATTTTCTTGTTTCAAGAGTAGATTTATCCTTCCCTAAATGGCTGAGTCGGCCACGGTGCTAGCTGAATCCTGAAAGAATCTTTATTGTTATGTTTATTTGTCCTATTAGGGACAGCTGTCTTGTCCTATATGCTTCTCACTATATGAGAGAGCTTATCAGGTTTTATTCCTAATCAATCAACGAAATTAATCAATATATCATCTCCCTATTGTTCTATTCTCTCCTCCTCTCTAATTTCTGCCTATTATACCTAATTCTGTTCTTTCTATTCTTCTATTTCTTCCCCTATTCTCTTCTTTCTACTCTCTAAATCTCATTTCTAATTAAGTTTAGCCGTTCAGGTCACTAACGTGACAAACTTAAACTGGTAAAAGCAATATTAATAAGTTACGTCTTGATCATATTTTCCTAAAACTATTTATTTAATTCCTAAAAAATTCTACCGTGAATGACAATTTCAACATCATTCAGGAAATCAAAGAGCTTATTCGCCGCAATTGGATGGTGACCTTTAACCATGTGTATCGGGAAGGGAATTGCGCTAATTTTTTGGCCACATATGGAGCTTTGTGTCACTTTTTTTGATATTTCTAATCCTATTCCGGGCATTCAAGATACCTGGGCAATCTCCTTTCCTCGGCTAGTTCTCGCCGAGCCTTTGTTTTCACTTCTTTCCTACCCAAAAAAAATTTTTTAATTTTATAATTGTTTCACTTCCATTAGTTTCACCAATGAAATTACAAAATGAAAGAAATTTTTATAATAACATTTAGGCCTAAGCCCAGTTCTTTCCAACTTCCGAAATCTGAATTGAACTGAATTTAATTTAACTAAACTAAACTTAACTTAACTTAACTTAGCTTAATTTAATGGATTTGAACTTAATTTAAATTAATAATAATACATTAATTATTAAATTACTATTAAAAAACCAATCAATATTAAAAATAATAAATTATTAATACCAATAATTAAAAATACTAATATTAATCACTACACATACGAAATAATAAATAAAAAAATTTTAATAACATAATAATAAAAAATTATTATAATACCTAAAATCATTTAATTAAAATTTTATTATTCAAATAATAAGTATTTCAACAATTACACGTGAATAAATAATAATTATAATATTATCATTTATTATTGAATTACAAATAATAAAAATAATAATTTTTTTAATTAATAAATATTCTCGTATTATTGTCTCATATCAGCTTTTTTTTATTAATCAATACTATGATTATAATTAAAACATTATTATATAAATGATGATAGTAACTATTACTATTTATAAATTATTCATACTATATTTAAAATTATTGTTAACTACTTTGTTTAATAATTATTTTTCCATATTAATATTTTTATTTTCATTATTATTAATTATTATTGCTATCAATTTTTATTAAAGCATTAATTACTATAATTATTATTAAAATTATAGTTAATGAATCTGAACTAAACTTAATAGACTTAAACTTAACTTAAATTAACTGAACTGAACTATTGAACTTAATGGACTTGAACTTAATTGAACTTAACTGAATTGAACCAAATTAAAAGAGAACACGGCCAAATATCAAGGAAAATAAACTTCAACTTTTTTTTACTTTTCATTTTCTGGAATGTATCTCTAACATGTCAAAGAAATTGGAACATAATTCAATAAAAATTGTATTTGAAAACATATATTGGACTTCTTTTGCCATTTTCTGAGTTGACTCTTATTGGTTATTCATGCAGAAAAATATTTTCCAAAAAAAACATGTCACTGGAATTAGATATTGTAGTTTCCGAGAAGTTCAGGTCTTTAAAATTTTTAGCTTAGGTATTGAGATGAAATGTCAAAATGAATGGAACATCATATAATGGCGGGTAGTATGAACTATTATAATAAATAGGAAGGTACATTTATACATTTTTGTGTACAAAAAGAAAAATTAAAATCAGCAAATAAAAGATAGAGATGAGATTAGTGGTGTTGGTGATTATGCTACTGACCATATTGGCTACTGGAAGTCCTCCAATAGCGAAGCCAAACTGAATAGACCATTGCGGAAATATCGCAATATACCGTATCCATTCGGGATGGGGCGTATAGATTGTTACAAGGATGAATGGTTTGAGATCAACTGCAATAATAATATTCAACCTTTTCTCCCTCGCCTCAACATGTCCGTCCTCAATATCACTTTAGGTAATTTCGAATACCGTTACAGTGAAAGGTCCAATAAAATCTTACAACTGTTCAGGAATCGATAGCAGCCATCTGCCAATAGATTTGACCGAAACCCCTTTCCTTTCCCACGAAGATTCGAACATATTCATGACAGTTGGCTGTAACACAAGTGCTTTAATGAACGATCGCTGATCACGGGATATTAAGGTATTAGTGTATGTTCCGTTGAATCTTGTTTGGATTACGGAACAAAAAGTGTATAATAATGATTTTAATACGGGAATTTCTTGCTATGGTAACGAGATAAATGAAACCACAGTCTCCGCATGACATTGCCTAGGTGGATTCGACGGAAATCCTTACCTTGAAAATTCTGGATGCGAAGGTAATTTAGTATCTTCTTTTATTTCTCCAACTCATGAATGAAGTTAAGGTTTATCACTGGATTTCATATGTTATATATTTTTTCAGCGTATCCTACATTAATAAAGGAATACTGCGTTGCTATGTTTGCTACACTGTAAATCATAAACATTTCAACCAAATTAATCTGTTGCACATGCACTTTCGTTTCACATTTAAAGGAGCTCTAGGAACATTTTCGTTACTACTTATTGAGTAGATATATTTGTTATCTAATGACTTTGGAATTTTTCATACTAGATATTGATGAGTGCAAAAGTCCAAAGACGAGAGGTCAATGAAACGGAATTTATAGATGTGTGAATACCCCTGGAACATTTCATTGTGGCGTCAATCCAGTTTGGATTACTGTTATAAGTTCTTTCTTCGTAATATGTAAAGTATTTTTTATATATCTTGGGTTGAAGCATTTGCCTTCTAATTAGAATTTTTGAGCCTATTGAATATTGGATTCAATACAGAATGCATAAACGCACTCATTTACATGACCTAATGCATCAGTAAGTACACGAACTTGGCCCCAAAAAAACCTGCTATCCCCTCCCCTCCTTATAGCTCCCTTAAGTTTCAAAGTCCACCACATGCTTTTTGAATGCCACATGTCATATTTCTATTGGGGGAGAGAAATCAGATAAATGATATATTTTAAAAGTCAAACCAATCAAAAGTTGATACTTAGAGTTTAGAGGGTAAAATGGTGCACTTTTTTAAAGTCGAGAGAGTTACGAGGTCACATTGAAAGTTTAGGGGAGACATGCTTTAATAGAATTACATTCATTCAAAGAAGCCCAGGAAAAAAAGAAAGCTATCAACGAAGAAAAGATGGGACACCGGCAGGGCATTATTCTCAACCTTACAATCATGAATCAAATTATTCGACTCTAGACAACTAAGGGCAGCAGATAACCCTTGGGCACGTAAAATAAACAGATAAGGGGATAGGGATCCCCTTGCCGAAACGGGTCACGTAAAGTTGATCACAATGTAAATTATAATAGTTTAAATCCACACCACTTTTGTATTACTATTTAAATATCGCGTATCCAAACATCTCAATGTTTACTTTTATAATTTTATGTTCGTCAATTACGTAATGTCTTTTGGATCAATAAATTTATGGGTTAACTTCATATATCCCTTATAAAATTTAGAAATGTATGTCAAAATATGTAAATATATATTCAACACTTGTTAATATGAACAAAATCTGAACGTTTTTCCTTTTATGCCTGTACAGTCATAGTTGGGGTGATCGGATTTTTTGCAATTCTCTTTGGTTGTTGGTGGGCTTACAAGTCACACAAGAGAAGAAGTAAAAGAAAACATAAAAAGAACTTTTTCTAGCGAATTGGTGGCTTGTTACTTCAACAACGAGTAACTTAAGTTAACAATAGTCTTCAAATATTTAGTTCAAAAGAGTTGGAAAAAGAACCTGACAACTTTAATAAAATCAAAATATTGGGTCAAGGTGACCAAGGCACTGTGTACAAAGGAATGCTAATAGATAGAAGAATTGTTGCTGTAAAGAAGTCTACATTAGTAGATGAAGATGATATCCAAGAATTTATTAATGAAGTTGTTCTTCTCTCGTAAATTAACCATTAGAATGTGGTTATTGTTAGTATGTTGTTTGAAAACTGAAGTTCCTTTACTTGTCTATGAATTTATACCTAAAGGGTCTCTTTTTCATCATATTCATGACCAAAAAGATGATGTTTCATTATCATGGAAATGCGATTACAAATTGCAACTGAAGCTGTTGGAGCAGTTGCTTATTTACACTTGGCAGCTTCTATTCCAATTTATCACCGTGACATTAAGTCCTCAAATATTTTGTTGGATGAAAAATTTAGAGCTAACATATCGGATTTCAGAACTTCAAGATCCATAACTATTATTCAAACTCATTTGACAACTCATGTTCAAGGAACAATGGGATACTTAAATCCAGAGTACTTCCGATCCAGTCAATTTACTGCAAAGAGTGATGTTTACAACTTCGGAGTAGTTCTACTTGAGCTATTAAGTGGACAAAAACCTATTTGTTGGGTAAGATCGGAAGAAAGCAGGAGTTTAGCCACATACTTTGATCTTCCGATGGAAGAGAATAAGCTCTTTGAGATATAGTTGATATAACCATTATCCAACAAAAGCATGAATAACAAATATCGTCGTTGCTAATCTTGCCAAAAGATGCTTGAACTTATATGATAGGTTTCGACCTAATATGAAGGAAGTTGCAATAGAGTTGGAGCATATCCAGTCTTCGTCAACAAACCTTGATTTGAAGCCATCATGCCAAATGCTAGTCAAACCTTTGTTAGTTGTGACTTTCACGATAATACATCCCTACCGTCATTTGAGGTTGAACCGTAGATTTCTTATCAAACTTGTTGATGAAGAAAGATTTGTATGAAATGCCTGTGTTTTAGTGTCTTTATCTAAGTGTAAGTGCATATTCACGTAATCTAAGTGTGCATATATTAGAAAAGAAATCAATGTATGCATGCTGGTAGTGTCATTTGATTTTGGTAAAGGTACTGTTGTAATAACACAAAAATAAGTTTAAATTATCATATATTGTATACTGATTGATAAATATATAAATAATAGAATAATTTAATTGCCGAACAAAATTGTTTCCATAAACATATTTGTATTATAAAAAATTTAATTTTTGAACAAAATTATTTCCATAAATATATTTTTCTATGCACCTGGACCGGATGGCTTTAACCTAGATTTTTATCAATCCTTTTGGTATGTTATGGTGATGATGTGTGTGCTTACATTGTTGGTATTTTGAATGGGGAGGTTACACCTGATGAGTTGGTTGATACTAATAGTCTTGATTCCAAAAATTAAGAATGCTTCAGACTCGTAGCTTTATGTAATGTTTTGTATCTAGTCATTGCAAAAGATTTGGGTAATAGGCTGAAATCCACTCTGCATGGGCTGGTGTCTGAGAATCAAAGTGTGTTTGTCCCGGGACGTCTGATAATGTTATGATTGCATATGAAGTAGGTCATGCTCTGCGTAGGAGGAAGTTGTTAGAGGAATTGAAGAGGAATATCAAAGAAAACAACTTATAAGAGATGAAAGACTTAATACTTTCTATTTGTTTCTTTGAATTGAATGATTACAACCTTCATACCATGCTCTATTTATAGTGCAAGAGAAACAATTAC
>CATIWQ010173890.1:0-16167 GCA_949673415.1 Euphorbia schlechtendalii | reverse complement strand
CTCCGTACCATTCCTCACCTTTTGCATAACTCATTGGTTATCCTCTCTTTCTTTTGATTTTTCTCTCAATACTCTCATCCTTTATTGATCAATTTCAAAGTATTATGGCTATAGTTTCCCAATACTTTAAACACACTCAATACATATAGGGCTTATATGAGAATAGCATATAAAACTCATAGTAAGAACACTACTAGATATTACTCCACTTAAACTTATCGATAGCATTAAACTAAAACTATATAACTTGTACTAATTCATGTTGCATAGAAATATATATCGAAACTTACTTGGAATGTTGCTTTTGAATGTTACTCACAACTCATCCTTGCCAAATGCGAAATGTTGTGCGAAAACGCTCACACTCTCAACGTGTGGTCATACTCGAAACATTTAGTTCGAAATATGCACTAACATCAAACTTGAAATATCTAACACTCACAATAACCTTGGAACATATGTTAGTATAGTATAGGCATGGATAATGTATAAATAACACAAAGATCAATAAAAATTTTCAAATTCTTCGATTTTTTTAATTTTATTTATTTTTTTCGGATTTTTGGGATTTTACATTCCCCCAACACTAAAGAACACAACGTCCTCATTGTGAGAGACTTTAACTTAAAGAAAAACATAAAAATGAAAAATAATGAAATAGTCTAAAAATTTGAAAAAGAGAAATAAAGAAAAGAGAAAACCCATTTCATTGAGAAGGGGAATCTGGGGGACTAGGAGTAAATTGACAGTTTTATTTTCTAAAGAAAGATAGTAATTTTCGAAGCATCAATTTATTACTTTTCTTTAGAATCTTCATTTTCTTCTTCATTACTCCAAGTTCCGCTTGCTAATTGTCTAATTTTTGTTCCATGCTCACCATCCAATCTTCCGAAGCTTTGTCTTCTTCTTCTTCTTCAATCATTGCAGCTTTTCCATGATAATGTCTAGCGGTAGGATTAGATGGTTCAATAGAAGAATCTTCATGAGTCTAGATTAGATTCTTGGTGTGGTTGGAGTAGGAGTAGAAAGAATATACACCATCGTTCTTGAAGAAGTTTGGTATTCTTTAAGTAAGTCCCATCCATATAGCGAAAATACTCATCCGGTTGTTGGACATAGGGGAGTTTGCTTCTTGCACCCAAGACGATCGCAATGATAATTTCAGTCGCCTCAATCTTGTTTCTCATACTTGTAGAATTCTTCTTCATCATGTCCTATATGATATCCATGAATTCCTCTTTTTGTTTCATCAAAGCGCAAGAAAGAACAAGTAAATTTTTCTTTTGGACTTTGGTAATCTCTACTCGATAAAATACCGAAGTGGAAAGGTATTTGTGGATAAGAAGAATGCACTCATCCTTAACTAGTTTATTTGGAGAATTTTTGGGGTCGAAGACTCTCTTACTCTTTAAATCTACCCAAACTCGATTTGGTTGAAAAGAATCTGTCATGGTTGATTTTTCAACTTCAAACCCGAACCAAGTATGCATCATATCCCTCGTCACGTTATATTGATTACCTTGATTGCGGAATTTTATTGCCCTTTTCCTTGCATCTTCATAGTCAAATGTCACTAAACATTCGAGAATCCAATCTCGATTATGTGGAAATCGCATCCCCACAAATTGGCTTAAACCCAAATCAACAAGATACATCCCCATTTGTTCATGGAGTCCTAGAATCTCCAAGAAAACCATACCAAGAAAAATCATACCGTTGATTTCAAATTTATTTAGAACTTGGAATCTCTTCACTTCTTCACTTGATTCTATCGGAAAAAGACAACCATACTCTTGTTGGTAATTCAGGACTTCTCTTCTATTTACTGGTACCTTAACACGAGGCATATTGGTGTTTTGAAGTGAAGGTTGAAAAAGGTTTTTGAATGTAGAAGAATAGAGAAGAATTAAGAACTTTTGTAAACTTTGAAGGTTATGGTGGCTAGGGTTCAACTTAGACCTATTTATAGAGTTCTAAGAAGTCTCTAATTGGCCATAATAGTGAATATAACAGTTATTACTCAAAACTAGCCATTAATGGTAGTTGCGGACATCTATCGAGTGCTGAATCATGATTTGTAATGGTTTTATTTTGCCCTTGTCATGATCGTAACTCCCTTAATCACAGAAATATTAGGTTTTTAAACCCAGTATTCACACGATCTTCTTCAATTCTTCAAATTCTTCAATTTTTAGACTTTGAACCTATAAAAATGTAGTCTTTGGATCTTTAAAACACACTTGCCTTCCCTAGCAACGGTGCTAAAAACTTGATCACAAGGTTTTGACTCTATTTATTTTGAGGGCTTATATTCAGTAATGATGCCAAAAACCTTGTTCCCCACTTTTCTACCGATAAGATAAAAGTTCAAAATATGAACCGCTTATCAAAATAGAAAAATGGTGACCACTGCAAGTATATAGTTTCGATGTAGTTTTAAAATATATCGATCCCACAGGGAAGGAACCAGTTCTAAAGACCAACAAGAGTTACAGGGTAAACGAAAATAGATAATTTTTATTATTGTTGGGTTGGTTGGGATATGATGGTAAATAAATAGATAATTGTATAAATAGATTAGAGTAGAAGAAATTGGTATAGATTATCCCTACGAATAAGTATAGCAAAGAAAACACGCAAAATCATCAAGGATATTACGTACACTAGACTACTTTTATAGATTCGATTCTAGACACTCAGATATTCTATTATTCATCGCAGAGCAACACATGAAATGACTTTTCTAAATCTAGTGCAAATAAATTAAGAGGATTATATAAATCTGGATAACAATAGTACTATGCTTAGTACAAGTCACTCTCACGTAGCCATATTTAGTAAGTTACCATTCCAAAAATGTTGGCTCACTAAACAGCATTATAATCATAGATCCAGTAATTATACACAATCTTGTTAACCCCGAGATCACTCTTAACGTTAACTCAAAAGCATATAAGTTGATCAATATAAAAGACTTAACACGAAATACACAATGTGACACATAGACATATCATAAACTTCGAAATAGAAAGTATAAATAGAAAAGAAATCAAAGTTGTAAGGTATGCAAGTGAAAGCTAAAGTTGATCAAACCGTATCCACTCCTTAATGGGAGTCGTCAATTCTCACAATTCCTGCTTCTACTTTAAATTCGGTCTCGGCTCGTATAGAACCTCCGTTAGGATGCTATTCTTTGTGAATATTGAAAAAATGAATATTGAAGAACGAAAAATTTTATTGATAAGTGATTTGCCATTACACTTATACAACAATCGCTTGAATATGTAGAAAAATCTAGTGATCGAAATAAGGTTCGAATCACTTATACATTTTCTCGCTAACTTAGAACGAAGGGAAATCTACACGATTTTCTCTCTAAAACTATGTATGCATGTATACAACACTACACACCATATACCATATGCCATACCACACCATGAAATTACGGAGTTTGGAGCCCTATTTATAGAGTACGAAGAGTTGTATCTGTTCAGATGAAGGGTCATGTCCATTAGCGAAGAGTTGCACCAATTCATTGTGATTGGTTGAATTGGTTTGATCTCATCTACAATGGAAAGGCACCTTTTCATTATTGGTTGACTTCCAAAAGGTGTCTTCTCATCTGACAGTTGATGGCAGTTGATGGTGGTTGATCATTCTTATCTGGAGGTTGAAAGAAGAGAAGAGTTGATAAAAAACCGTCAAGGTCACGACCGTGAATGTATGTCACGACCGTGAATACTTGGTTGGCAACTTTCTGTTGTGAAGGTTAACAAGTTACGACCATGATATATGTGTCACGATCGTGACATGCCTTTTCACATGATTCCTCTTTGCGATTTCTACCTATCTTTGATATCTTCGATCCTTTGCCAATTCCTTAAGTTCCACGCATCTTTTTGCACCTTTTTCACTCTTTTTCCATAGAATTCCACTTTTGTTCATTTTATTTCCAAGATTTACCTAGTTTCTGCATTTGCATAAAAAACAACTACATACCACATGAAATCTTTTATATGAAGTATAAAATGAAATAAAGCCATATTGTTTTATGTTTGAAAACATCATGATAATAAGTGTAATTATTCACTTATCATTTAGCGATAGAGGGATTTGAGATTTTATTTTCTAACAGTATTTATCAAATTCGACGTGATAATTTTCTTTATGCTTGTGGAATATTTGTTGATGGGATAGCCTGTAAGGGCTTACCATGTGTGGCTGCAACACATCCCATGTAGGTGGGCTATGGGCTGGTCAACATGTAGATCCTAGGGATCTGCATGGTTGACCCACTTGTGGGATAGGTTTTTCCCAATCCTACATAGGAAGAAAGGGGAGCTTATAGCTACCCTTTTTCTCCTTTTTCACACACTTGAACTCTGCCTTCCTTCTGAGTTTGACATTTTTTCTTCATGAGATTTTCGCGAGATCCTCCACCAGTTTCTCCAACATCACAAGAATTATTTTGAAGGGTTATTCAATTTTGTAGAGAGCTTTCTTATTAATATTTTCAAGTTAGACTTCGAGTGGTGTAGTAGCTGTTGTCTACCAAAGGGTTCTTCATCAACCAGAGGTTTTGGTCGGTGAAGATTCATGTGGATCAATCATAGATGTTGTCCTAGATTGGAAGCTAATGTTAACAAGGTTCTGCCGAATTTCTCTAAGGGCATGCCGCACTAAAGGAAAGCACACATCAACTGGTAATGCCCTTTGCTTAGATGTTAGGTTTCTTTTAATAAGTTTTATAAACTTATATGCATCTATGAAACATTTCAACTTAGATTATATCAATCATGGCAAGCTTAGGAGATCCTTTAGGGTTAATTTTAATTTTTGAAATTCCACCTTGCAAGTTCGCATGTTTAGTTACTATCTTGGTTAACCAACATGCAACCACTAGCTTTCACAAGTATGTATTCTTTCTCCAGGAACTGAGCATTCCTAGAAATAAGTACCTTTTATTCCTTAGGATCATAAAGGGTATAACATGTAGTCTTCTTAGGGTAACCTACAAACAAACACTTGTCAGACTTAGCACCTAGCTTATCTGAACTTGTCTTCTTTACATAAGTAGAACATTCTCAAACTCTTAGGTGAGAAAGAGCTGGTTTCTTACCATACCACATTTCATATAGTGTTTGATCAATTGATTTCGAGGGCACTCTATTTAGAATATAAATTGCACTCTCAAGTGCATAACCCCAAAAGGATCTATTGAGTTTTGTTTGGCTCATCATAGACCAAACCATATAGAGTAGTGTTCAATTTCTCCTTTCCAACACTCCACTGTGTTGGAGTGTTTAAGGAAGTGTCCATTGGGATAAAATACCATTATCTCTTAGATAATCTTGAAAATCTTGGCTTAAGTATTCACCACCTCGATCAAATTGAAGGGTTTTGATACTTTTCCCAAGCTGTTTCTCTACTTCGATTCTAAACTCTTTGAATTTTTCAAAACATTCAGACTTATGCCTCATTAGGTACAAATAACCATATTATGAGTAATCTTAGATACAGGTTATGAAGTAGATAAAACCTTCATGTGTCTTAACACTCATTGTACCACATACAATAAAATGTATTATTTCCATAGTACTTATATCACGTTGACCCTTTCCTTGGAAAGGTTTCTTAGTCATCTTACCATTTAAACAAGGTTTGTACTCCTCATAGGATTCCCATTCCATTGGGGCCATGTCACCACATTTGTGTAACTTAGTTAAGGGAGTCTCATTTATATGGCCTAGATGACAATGCCACAAGTATTAAGATTTCTCATTATCTTTCTTAGATTTCTTAACGATGTTCATGTTTAGAATTTTAGTTTTAATATCTAGAACATAAATGCCATCTACACATATTCAACTACATAAATAACATTATACATCGAATTTGACAATTATTATAGAAAATAAAATCCAAAACCATCAATTGCTAAACGCAGAACAGAAATAATATTCTTATTGATAGTAGGAATATAATAGCAATTGTTCAAAACTAAAACAAGGCCATCAAGTAAATGAAGGCTATATGTCCCTACAGTTGTTGCAGCAACCTGTGCTCCATTTCCAACTATTAGGTCCATTTCCCTTTTTGCAAGCCTCCTACTGTTATGCAACCCTTGCACAGAAGAATAGATATGAGTACCACATCCAGTATCTAATACCCATGTAGACTCATAAGGAACTGTAGAGGGACTCTCTAGTATGAACATACCTATAGAAGTTTGAGCCACAACTCTCATCATTATCTGATGAGCTTGTTCCAAGAGAAATATTTTCCCTTTTCAACTCCAGCTGCTTCATGAGCTTTCTCTTGACTTTTAAACCTTTAAGTTTCTTCAACTTAAGTCTCAACATTCACTTGCTCCTTGCGTTTATTTCTAAACTCAATCTCATAAATCTCGAGCAAATCCATGAGCTAGGTTAAAGTACAGTTAGGAGAAAACTCCTTAAGCATCTTCTTTAATGAATCATATTTATTGAGTAATCCCCTCAATGCCATTTCTCTCAAGGAGTGCTCACTATACACAACACCCAACACCCTTAATTGCTCAGAGTTGTCACATATGTATATAACCAACTCTACTATTGAGGTGTCTCCCTGCAACTTACTATGGAACCATCTATTTTCTAGACTTTCCACCATATTGATATGATGACTCATGGTTGCAAGATCCAACCCTTTATACACGTGCATGTACTTTGATAGCATGTTATCTAACATGAGTTGTGCAACAAACTCACAGTTTCCCTTATGCCTCTTGTAATCATTCATCTCACATGCAAAAGCATTCTTGTCGAGATGTTTGGGACTTGGATAATCTAGAACATAATCAAGGTAGTAGTTCTGAACAACTCCTCTAACAGTGCAAAACCACTCATTAAAGTTGTAGACGTCATACTTTATGTTTCCAAGAGGACCAATATCAAGACAAGTATTTTCGTTAGTAATCATATTCAACCTAAGTATAAGATAGAAATTATTCAGAAATTAGTATATCTACATGCATTTAATATAAGGTCTTTAATTAAACACATATTTCCTACTATTTTATCGACATTCAAATATCCCAATCTATTGAATTCAGGAAACATGGTCCAACCAATTTTCCTTAGCAGGTAGCATCCATAGCCCATCTCTCATGACCCCTTCTATAGAAAGTTAAGCCTTAAGAAACAAACATGGTTGGAACCCATCCATTTGCATTCCATGCAATTGCTAGTCCATTTGAGTTATCTTTCTCAAGACATGAGCACCTAATTGTACAACTCCTCAAATATGTCTCCAATCTAGCATTAGCTCCACTAACATCGATAACTAACCATTTTGGTTAAGGTATTAACCACATCTAGTCTCATGACCAAATACATGTTAAGGGAAAGCATTTTGTGCATGTACTTACTTTCATTAATAAGGCTCGTATCATGACTTAGGACCCAAAGAAAATGTATCACCTTCATATTTTTATAGGGATTTTATAGGTGCAACTAGTCTCACCCTAGTCTAGGACTTATACGATGGATATGATTATGATAATAATCATTCTGGGCTCTTTGGAATTATCAATCTAAGGGAACATGCTCAAGACGGGTACATAATAATCATTCTATTATGCCAAGACTTCACATAGCTTGCAAAACAAATAAGGTCCATGTTTAAGTTCTTGCACCTATGTCCATAAGTTTTAATCTAACAACTTAAACCACGATTGTAAAACCATATGCAGAATCCAATTCCCATACTAAAAATCAACTAAGTCATAAAAGTTCCTTAGGTATTCTTGAACCTAATATGATGCAGATTTCTAAGTAGGAGAGGCCCCCTTAAAGTAAATGAGCAGCCAAGTCTAATCCTTGCCCAAATAACCACGGGCACTTTGATTCATTGTACCATAGACAATTATGATTTAGAAATTTTATTCTTTTAATCAAGTGAAGTATTGAACAGCCCTCAATTTAAAGCATTTTCACGTGTGGTAAAACATTGTTAATTTACATGATAATCATCTATACTAAGTTTAAGCAAAGCTTTAATCTAGTTATCACATTATTTTCTATAACAAGAAATGAAACATATGTCAAGCATAGCATACTTTAATCAATTCATAGAAAATATCTTCAACATATTATCATCAATCATGCATAGCATAAGGCAGACTCTGATACCACTGTTGGTTAATTAAGGCAATAATTGAACATGTGAACTAGTAAGCGGAGTTTCAAGAATTAAAATTAACCCTAAAATATCTCCTAAGCATGTCATGATTGATATAATCTAGGTTGAAACATTCCATAGATGCTAATAAGTTTATAAAACTTAATAAAAGATACCTAGCATATAAGTTAAGAGTATTACCAATTGATGCGTGTCTTTCCCTTTGGTGTAGCACTCCCTTAGAATAGTTGAACAGCACTCCATTAGCACAAGCCTCCAAACCATGACGGTCTCTATGACTAGTCCACACAAACCCCAACTGACCAAAACCTCCCATAGAGGAAGCACTCGTTAGTTAATGAGTTACTACTAGACCGCTCATAGACCAACCCGTAAATATAACTTGAAAGGCTCTTTCCAAAATATGAATAAGCCTTCAAAAGAATTCTTGTGAAAGCGAAGAAACTCGTGAAGGATCTCGCAAAAGCTTGTGAAGAAAAGATATCAAAACTCAACAGGAACGGCTGAGCTGAAGTACAGTTCAAGGCAATCCTTAATGGGCTTATCGTGTCCCACAAGCCTAGCTAATGGGACGTAGCTGGTGGGCCTACACTATAGGCCCATGCAAGCGTTTCCTAGTAGCGCTTGCGAGCCTGCATCCCATCTGCATATGCTAGCGACCCACGAGCAATTTTTCTCACAAGGTTACCGTGTAGGCCCCACCCACGAACATCCCATGTTCACGGGGCCCACTCGCAACGGAAAAATTTCCCTTACTCTAACTCGTGCAATTTACCCAACTCCTCACTTTAAATCATTTAATTATTATTTGGTCCAACAAATTAATAAGTCATCCAATTATTTTGACTTTCCTTATATTCTCAACATAGACCCAGTCTATAAGTTCTTTACTTAGTCCTGTAAAACACCCAAAGTGTGTGACATTATAAGATCTCGAAGTATAGAGCCGGTAGAGGATAACCTAAACTTGGCTTCCCATCTAAGAACCTTTAGGCTCACTATTCCAGACCGATATGGAAGCCGATAACTTTAGACGATCAAATGGGATTTCTAACAAAGGCATATGATCCCCCGATACTTAGAATGTTACGTACTTGTGACTTGATCTGCTTCTACAATAGTAACCATTACAATACACTCCTTCCATCAGGTTAAGTGCCATCCAGTTTATTGAGCTCAGATTAAGTGTTAGCTCATGTGATAGCCGTAGCTATCTTGGAATTAGACTTGTTCACGAATAACACCACTCACCATATGTATCCAGATTGACTAGAAACCCGTTCTATCAATCTTATAGGCTAATAAGAGGTTTATGAGTGGGTCTCTTCAACAAGTGACCTTAAGGTACAACTCCCATTATATCACTATATCAGAAGCGATAGATTCCATCTTGACTACTCGGCTTAACAACGAGTGATAAACATTATACGCGTAATCACACGTATCATCCTGATCACCAAGGTATGATTAAGTATGACCCAAAGTATAGAAACTTCTACACAAGATAACTAGTATCTCAGGTTTGAGGATACTTATACTACTACAAAAATAAGACATGACACCAACATATGGATATAGTTATTTCTGAGTGTCTATCTTATATCAGTCTCGAATGTATTACTCGAATACATTCATGTGTTAACTCAAGGTACCACCTTAAGCTCGTGAGATCGGTTACTTTGATCAAATCTAAGGAGTAAACCTACACATTTTAGTTCGTCCACTCTCTTGATGTCTAGTCTTAGTGAAACTATGACTAGGGATATTTAGACCATTCATAGTAACACGTGTGTGCAGTTCTCACACCACTATCTCCTCGCACTTTCACGCTTTGAAATAGTCATGGACTTTATCTTATCAATGAACATATATATATACGCAATAGCATATTTATAATACCAGTGAGATTCTTAATAAATAATCATCGATAAATAACAAAGATGTCTTATTATTTATAATAATAATCTGAATATGTTTGTACATTAAAAACTAATAAAGATATATCACCCTTATTGCCTCTAAGGCATACGTCATGTCTAACAACATATAGGTCAGAAGAGACAAACTTTGAAGTTACTTGGTTAAATACATGTACTTATCAATTGAGAGAGAAATCTAATTTCTCCGTTCAAGAACTTTATATTTATTTAAAGTATAGGGAATAAACAATGGATGTTCAATCTTTTGATCACATTAAATTGTAAGCTTAACTAAAAAGTACTGTTGTTTCAGTTCCAATGCTTTATAGTCAAATCCAACCGATTTACTACTAGATTCATAAATCTTTTGATAGTTGGAAGCTTCAGATTTATGAATCATCGAGTAGATGTCGTCATAACGCTTATGCCTTGCCCTTACGTCTATTGAATCACATATATCAGAATTAATAAGTTGCAATTGATTTTAGTTCTAGTTCCTTTTGAAATGGAATATAAGTTTGATTTTCTTTAAATGGAACTTATCACATAGGATAATTTAATCGTTAAAAAGTACCATCACATTAAGCCTAGATGACTTATTCTTCGTAGCTTATGTGGCACAATAGCTTATACGATATACTAACATATTCTTTCAAAAGAAGAGTTAGTCTTTTGAAAATAAACATTATCCACTTTGATAATTTATAATGCACAGTCATCTTAATAAAACCATTTGTTTAAGATTTAGACTCATAAATCTACAGTTCAGAAATAAAGAAACTTAATCGTTCGAAAAATTCAAAGATGAACCTATTGTTCATTAAACCATATCACAAATTTAAATTTTAACAAATAATATGAGAATAAAACACATCATGTAGCTATTGGATTTGCGCTAGTAGCAAATATAGTCTACATGTATCATTCTATAGAACTTCAACTCATTTTGATATCTATATTAATTTCAACATTTCTCATATAGGTTGTCAAAAGTACAAAAAGATAATGTGGTCCGTGCTCGTGTCACATGTTGTACTTGAATCAATAATCCACAAATATAAGAATTCATCAGCAACATTGAGCATAGTACAATGTAATTCACTTAGAAAAGTATTATGTGTACCAGGTTGGGCTTAGTGCTCTGTTGCACAATGCCTCTATAGTGGTAATTTTGAATATCACCTTCGTGATTTTACTATTTGTTACCTTTGGACCCATTAAATTTATATTCAAATGATTCAGACCCATTTGCATTGTTCTTCTTCTCCTTTCAGATCTTCTAATGTAAGCTAACATTTGTTGTATTCAGAACTATTTCCTTAATACTTTCCTTATGTCAAATGCATTTTTTAAGAATCTTGGATATCGAAAGAACAATTTCTACCATTTCCAAGAAGCATGTTTCTTTCATGTCTAAGTTAGTTTATTCCACTCTCTTTGGACTCATATACAACATTATTCAAAGTATAAGAGGACTCTTTATTCCTCCAACGCAAACTCAAACTTTAACCTCTAGAAAACCTAATAACTACCGTTAAGAGTCTGAGTATGATATAAATAAATTAGTAACAAAAGTCATTAATGATATTCTTTAATCAGTAACGGCGAGATTAAACACGTATACAAGGATTTAAGTAAACTATTATGAGAAACTGTGTGTTAATTACCATTGACTTGAATACAAACTTTCTAAGAAAATGTAAGCATCAACCCTAGTATCGAAAAAGATATAACTACACCATCATCTACTAGGTGAAAACACTTGCATTTAATTTAGTTTGTTTCATCGTACAATGGTAATTTTATGTATTGTTATTGTTTGTTATAGTTCCTTTAACTATAAGGTGTATCATTAAATTCACTTTGGACCTATTGTCTTTCATTAATTCACTTAACTAATGACATTTAAGGATAAGTATTTGATAACTTTATTATGCATAATTATTGAAACTAATTTGGGATACAGTAGGGCATATTAGTCATAAAAGTTTTATTAAGAATTGAAGTATTTTATGTCTTTTAACGAGCATAAAGCATAAAATAAATAATGATATATAAATCAAATAATCACATAGACTAAAGCATAATAAAACGCAATCCTAAAATTATTCAATAACAAAACACACATAAAACTTGTTATTAAAAAATATAAACAAACAAACAAAATACACATATTAATGATGGTAAACTAATGACAATGACTTATATTATCAATCACCAAAATAATATAATTAATGTGGGTAACTATTTTACGTCTAGAATTAAGTTAAACATTAAGTATTACAATCCAAAAATTATAACAACATCAACTATGTTGTTCATAATAATCACCATATGTCAACTCATTAAATCTAGAGTCCTTTCCTTTTATCATAGTTGGTGATAAAAATCAAATTATTTAAAAAGAACCTGAGTGTCCAATTTTTATGTAATTTAATCATTCAAACAAATTAAAAATTAGATTTGTAAAATCATGTTTTCTAAAGTAATAAAATTAGTACATATAAAATTGCATTTCTCTATGCAATACAATAAAATAATACACTATGTATAACATATAAATTTAATAACTACATTTTTTATAATCGGTTTCCTCAAGTTCCTCTTGGTTCTTTTTCACTGAATTGATTCTCGGGATTACGTGAGGTTTGCATATTGACCATCTACAACATATGTCAGAAGGTCAATGTAATTTATTTCATAAATAATTAACTTAAATATATTTATATAATTATACCATATATAAATTAATATTTAATTATCGCATGAATAATTAACAAAACATATTTTGTTATATTTTATAATTTCACAAATATAAAATAATTTAATTAGTTGATCATTTAAGTATATTACTAAAAATACTTAATCAAACTTATACAACACATACATAATTCAAATAATCATCACACGTGTAATTAAAAGACATAAATATAGTACTAAAATATATTCAATCACATTATACCTCACATGCATAATTAAATAAAACCATTATAAAATAATTAATTTGGATATCAATGGTATATTTTTCAATTAATATGTTTATGTAACTAATACAAATATATAAAGTAAATATATATCAAATTAATCAACAAAAGAAAAATTTTCAATTATTTTTCAGTAGGTTCTAAATTATTTTCTAACCAATAGAAAACATTGTAAAAATTCAGAAAAAAATAACAAAAAATAAATAGAGTTCTTTACTTTTTGAATCTCAAAAAATTCTGGAAAATCACTATTAAATCCAAAAAAAATATGAAAAGAAGGGGTAGAAAAATTTTCAAAGCAAAATGACATTGTTTAGAAGTAAAAAATAAGAAAAATATGTTGGCCTTCTGATTAGTCCCCCGTGGTATTAAACGCGTTGAATGCCACGTGGTGTCCTGTCATTTATCAGTCAACTGGCATGGTTGACTTGTTGCCACGTGGCGAGCCACGTGTCACTCCTGTGGCATAACCGCTTTGATACGTGGCACAATCACATTGCGACACTTGTCGGTAATTATCTAATTTTCTATGTGGCACAATCACGTGTCACTCCTGGTGCTTTCTAAACG
Source organism: Euphorbia schlechtendalii (assembly GCA_949673415.1). Classification (NCBI taxonomy): domain Eukaryota; kingdom Viridiplantae; phylum Streptophyta; class Magnoliopsida; order Malpighiales; family Euphorbiaceae; genus Euphorbia; species Euphorbia schlechtendalii. The sequence goes on along the minus strand of CATIWQ010173890.1, from coordinate 2,513 downwards.
TCAGGAACAGTTTGCCGGCATGTGGCCGATGTTTGACCACCGACTTGAGGTGCGTGTCTACCAGACGCCACCTTCATGGTGGTTTCCGACCGCCAAACTTTGATAGTTTCACTCGATTTTGTGTTCCGAATCCTTTGGCACGGTCCTTTTTATGAAAAATTGAACGGAAATTTTACGTTTACGCAAAATAACACGGAAAACGAATTTTTTACAGACGAAAAAATATAAAATCCGGTAAAAAACGAACTCAGTTTCTAATTCATACCATATGAACATTAATATAAGAAAATTCCCAGAAAGTCACACACAAAACACGTGAACATTGTTAAAAAGCTCCAAAAACAATAAATTTTTTTCCATTTTCACACTTTATTCGTGTAATTCCCGAAGAACACAAAATCGAATTCCGGAAATAAATTTTCCAAAAATTTCAGAATATATAACAAACACATTATCACAAAATCATCACAAAAATAACTCCACTCATGATACAAATGAAAGGAAAATGTAAATAGGAAATAAATTTGGATTCTAACATTTTCCGTATGCTCAAAATCGAAGAATACCGCATCAAATTCTAAGTCAAATCCATATCACAGTGTGTCGGAGTATAGATTTATATTCACAACTTCTGTAGCAGCGAAGATCGATAACAATTGATTTTGCGATGTTTTTGTCCCGAGATGAAAACCTAGGAGAGAGAATGTAAAGATAATGAAAATTGAATAATGAATTCCCTGCACATTCGCACGTCCATCACATGTATATACATGGAATGAAAATTTAATTAATTGCAATTGAATCTTTGAATTCTTAATTATATGCAATTAATTCCTTAAAATTCTATAACTTTTCAATTTTTTCCAAATAATTAAATTGAATCGGATCCTTTGACCCCAATTGACCCGTTCACGGACAGACATAATCCAAGGATAGTCCGGCCTTTTTTTTTGTGTCTGACTTCATTTTCTTTTTCCCTGTCAATTTCAAAAGTTTTAATTTTTATACGTCGAAATTGAATGAAAGAGAGTGATACTTTGGACTTTTTATTAAAAAAAAATAATTAAACAGTACATTGTTCAGTAGTCAAGCAATATTACGTAGTATGTTTGAATAGGCGCAATCCTAGATCTGATCAAATTAATTCCAAAGGGGACGACTGAAACAGGTTTAAGGTTATTATTATAGACTCAATTCAGCAATATTGCATTATTTTACTCATAAAATATAAGGTGGATTAATCTTTTAATACACGGAGATATGAATAGGAGATTTAAAAATAGAAGATTAATTAGTCAATATTTATAAGTCAGATTAATCTATTATTCCACAGAGATTTGAATAGAAAAATTAAAAATAGAAGATTAATTAGTCCATATTTATAAAGTAGATTAATCTTTTATTTCACCAAAGGAAGGAGTCCCTTTTTTACAAGACTACAATAAGAAGAACTAAAGACAAAAGAGAAGACAATCTATAGATAGAAGCATAAAATAACAAAAAACATGCATCAATCTTGAAGAAACAAAAAGTTGAACCAATAAATGGTTATCGCCTAGTTACGTCCATTTTAATTTGGGTAAACCGGTTTCATGTAGAGTTCATTTTTTCTTCTAACTGACAGACCGAAAGACTCAGTCATGTCAAGATCTTCTATCTTCATTTCATCGGGAAGCTTCCAATCAAAATGACATAATAATTCTGCTAAAAGAAGCTCAACGTCTGCAACACCTAAAAATATCCCAGGGCATTTCTTCCTTCCACCTCCGAATGGCAGCAATTCGTAATCAAATCCCTGGAAATCTATTTCGTTTTCAAAAAACCTCTCAGGGTTGAATTTTTCAGGTTCAGTCCAATGATTAGGATCCCTTCCAATTGCCCATACATTGATAAGCACTTCCGTTTTCAATTTTATAGAATAGCCATTAATTTCACATTCCTCTCTACACTGCCTAGGAGTTAACACTCCTGGCGGATGCATTCTGAATGTCTCTTTTATCAATGCTTTGAAGTATTTTAACTCCCCAATAAGACTTTCATCGATCTTTCCATGCTTAGAACATGCGTTCCTTAATTCTTCTTGTGCCTTTACCATTTCTGCGGGATTTTTCAGCAATTCGGAAATCGCCCACTCTATAGTTGTTACCGAAGTGTCTATCCCACCGAAGAACATTTCCTGTAATAAAAAATTAGAATTGGTTACATTATCACTAATTATGTTTTAAAAAAGTTGGTCAATATTGAACAAAAAACTAACCAGAATGACTGCTTTGACACTGTCTGTTGTTAATAAAACATCGGGATCTTCCTGAAGTTGTAAAAGAACATCGAGAAGATTGTTGGCTTCATTCCGGGCTCCTTTTAATTCTTCTTTGCGCCTGTTAATCATGTTTTCAAGTATCACATCGGCTTCATTATGCAACTTATGAAGTCCGGATTTCACTCCAGTAATGGTGTGAATAAATTCGAGGGAAGGAAACGCGTCGACAATAGTGAAACCACCAATTGCTTTA
>CATIWQ010173865.1:0-36180 GCA_949673415.1 Euphorbia schlechtendalii | reverse complement strand
CGCTTAACATATAATTATACATAAAACCTAGTACAATTAACACAAATACGACTGCAACTTTCAACAAAACCCTCTGCATTGTAATTTTTGTTTCCTTTAGACTTGTAAAATCATGCTTCATTTTGCTAATTTCTTCCTCTACCTTCTTTGCTGAAGCATGGGTCATGCGTAATTCCAACTCGAATTTGTTTACCTTACTCTCATTTGCAGCTGAATGAGCTTCACATTTCTTCAAATTCTTTGAAAATTCACAAGCAATCTCTTTTCCTCTTGAAAAATTTGTGGGTTCACCCAATCAAAAAAATGCAACCCCTAATTTCCCATATCTTGCACAAACAAAAATTTCTCTTCCTATATTTCACTTCATTGCTGTAGTTCTCACGGGAGGTTAAAAAGATTTCACAAAGATAAGAAAATTTGGGAAAAATGTATTTGTTTATTGAAGAACAAACTTGGCCATTATATAGCCTTACAGAAGAACTAAAACAAAGGAAATAACAACCCACATGTAACAGCTTCATGGAACTTCTGTATTGTCAAACAGCTTTATAATAGCTTCTTTAAGCTCTAATGCACCATACACCTCTAAATTTGACATTATAGTCGATGCATTATTAGGAAAATCGATTCGAAGCAGAGAAATTTATACTCCATTTAACATGAAGATGTTATTTAGACTTGATTCACTAATAAATAATCTACGTGTTGTATCTTCCTTATCATGTGAGAGAAATGGCCAACATAATTTCCTAAAAGTAACCAAATTAATAAATTAAAACCAAATTTTGATTACAAGTTTGTTATTAATATGCAGCTCATACGCATTAATATTGGCAACCATGAAACCAATTCATTGACAGTAATAACTTAAACCACAAATCATAATAAACAATTAAATGAAATTCGAACAAAGTAGAGTAAAAACAAAGAAAAAAATTACATACAAATCCATGAATTGTAAGAACAAAGGCAATAACATTGAGTTTCAATGAAAAAAGAATGGATGTCACCACTGACCCCATTCCATAAAGCACCAAATCTCTCAGCCCCTCAAAATAATTCTACAAAAACTTAATCTAACCAAACCCCAAAAAAAACCACCAAGAGATGTGTAATATTTGTCGATTTCTTTTCCATATTTATCAAATTTTTTACTCCCCACTTCATGAATCATAGCACATGAAAATCGTTCAACTGCCCCCAAAATTCATCAAGAACACAATAATTGTGAAACCTTAAAAAAACCATAACTTCATAAAATTGCACAAAAAGAGTAAAACCATTATGCAACAACTAAATTTAAATTATATTCAGTTTAAATAAACACATCTCAACCTTACAGAATTGATTCCGCTCTTTTATTCTTAAATCTTCAAATTGACAAAATCCTAGAACGATAATTCAACAAGTAACAATGATTTTCGAACATTTAAAGCACAAACCGAAGAGATTAGTGTTTACCTTGTAGCTGAAATAATTTTGTTGGAATTTAGAAAGAAATGAAATGGGTTTCACATCCAGCCTTCACTGACTTTCGTGATGAATGGAGATTCAGATTCAGAGGAGAAGAGAATTAAAGAAACGTCAACAAATCCTTCTTCGCTACTAAAGTTAGAGATTATTTCCTCAGGTTTGAAGGGTTCAACGAAGGAGGGACACGATGAGATGAAAGAGTGAAGCAGTCAGAATTTTTTTGGCTTTTATAATGGTGAAAATATGGTATTCCGAAATTGCCCCTGAGTTTTTAACGGTGTGAGTTAAAAATTCCTCGATTCGATAAAGTTTGGAAACACAGTCCTCGGATTAGTAAAAAAAATAACACACTCCTCATTTTGATAATGAGTGAAACCACAAAACATGTTTTTGAACTTTACCCTTTAATTAATGGGGAAGACATAGATACATTGCCTTTTTCGTGCTTTGTTAAGGCTATTCTCAACCCCACTTTAAAATGGGGTTGAAGTAAGATTTGAAGTTCCAATCCTACTTCAAATTTTAAAATTACACTATCGTTTCTTATTTGAAAAAATGGAGTAATTTTAAAAACAATTTAATAACGTTTTGTTTACTTTTCTGTTTTTGTTTTCTTTCTTTTAATTTGATTTATTTTTTTTTATTTGAAATTAGGTTGAAATGAATTAAATAATATTATTTTATTTTAAATTGAACAGTTGAAGAATAAACACTATAATAATTCCAAAATATAGAGTTTAAAGTGAATATTGATCTTCATCTTCATCTTTTTAGTTTGGATCAGGCACTGAAAATTCCTTCCTACCTAGCTTTTCATCTTCATCTTTTTAGTTGATACTGTTTTCTTCTAATTATTGATCATGAATTACTTTCTAAATGCCCAGTACTTAATCAAGTATAATTTCATATCAAGGCGCATTACAAGAATTACTTATGTATTTATAGAATTAATAAATCCATATATTATGAGTATAACTTTTGGGTGTCAATATAACATTACCCTATCTTATAACTGTATTAATATAAAAATTTCACATTCAATTTACTTTTCAATTAATAATCTGCTAAAATCATTGATTAAATTCAATGAATTGGTCTTTTATAAACTAGTAACTTGCACCGGTTTCATGCTCACTTTAATAATAAGGATAAGAAAAATAAATGTATATATGAGTTACGATTTCTAATATTAACAAAATCAATAATATAGAAGTAAGATTTGAAGGAAAATTTTAATTTGGTAGAGAAAAGAAAAAAAAAATCAAATATTGTTTGCTTTGTGTTCATACTTCATATTGTAAGATGATATGCAATTAGCAGTTTAAATAATGGCTTGAGTAAACAATTTAGCCCAAATGAAACATGATCATCAAAATAATAACAAATTGAGATAGAAATGTGAGCGAACCAGGAAGAATTCGGGCCCGTAACAATTTACGGGCCAGGTCAACCCATAGAATCACTTGGAAGAAATACCACCGTTAAGAAGACGATCACATATTATTAATATTAGACCTGTTCGTCAGACGGGTTGGGCCAGGTTTGGTGGGTTTTCACTATAAATGGTAATTCAAGTTCGGTCCAAGCTCAAACTTTAGAATTTTGGGTTTGGACTGAACTTACAAGATCATTTCAAAGCCCGATCAAAACCCATCAATATTTTTTTGTTATAATTTTTTTAATTTAATTAAATAGAAAAAATATAAAAAATAATCCTAATATGTTTAAATTTTAAATATAATTGCATTATTTACTTAAAATCTTTAATATTTAGTAATATTTATTGCATTTAAGTATTAAAAATTGGGTAAACTTCAAAAAAATTCTCTGTGATTTAAGTTGTTTTCAAAATGGTATTTGTAATATTTCAAGTTTCAAAAAAGATACGAGGTTTCCCACCTTTAATAAATAAGGGATATTTTACTAACATCGTTAAAATTGATCACGTAAGGGGATAAACTTTGAAAATCAATTCTCACTATAAATAGAAAAAATCCCAATTTACTATTCACACCCACCTCTCTCGCCTCTCACTATTCCTCAGCCGCCATCTCTTTCACCTGGGTTTAATGGAGTTGCAGCCTGACCTCGCTTACCTCGTCGGTGTCGTCCCTTTCACTAGCTCCTCTGCACCAGATTTTACTCTTGGTGTTGTTAAATCCCGCCCGGATTTTTTTACAAGCGCCCGTCAAAATGATGATTTTGCCCTCCACTTCATTTTCTTTATGTTTTAGTCATGGGCGTTTAACCCCACCGACTATCCATTGGCTAGACATTTTGCAATTAAACCTGCTCCGGTGGCTAGGCGTTTTGCTCTAATGCCTGCTCCGATGACCAGGCATTTTGGCAAATCGCCTATCCACTGGTGCAGGTGTTTTGCCAAAATAGGTTAGGCAAAACAACTGCACCAGTGGATAGGCGTTTTACCATAATGCCTGGCCACCGGCGCAGGCGTTATGGCAAAACGCCTGACCACCGGAGCAGGTTTAATTGCAAAACGGTCACCTCACCAAATTTTCAATAAAATGGGCAAAGTGGAAATTCTCACGGGCGGTAATTAACATCTCAGTTTTACTCTCTGCCGGCGATTCCCTTTCACTAACTCTACTGCACCAGATCCCGGCGATTCCTTTTCACCAACTCCTCTGCACCAGATACCTAAGGTAATTTCACTTTCCATTACAAAAATACGGCTTCTTGTTCGAGATTCTTGAACCATTTCTCAGAAAACCTGATTTTTTTGTATGCTTCAGCTTTCTCGAATGCAAGCTTAACGGGGTCAATGGGAGTCGGGTTGGGTTCAGGCGAGTTCTATGAGGTGGGCTTTGTGAAATCAGTATCGATGTAAGGTGGACTGAGATAAAAAGAGTTTCTGAAATTTGATTAGAGGTTGGGTTTGCTACCAGCTTTAAAACTACAAGCTTTGGGAGCTCTTCACCGGCAACGAGACGGGAAGAACGAGCAGAGACAGGTGGTGACACAAATCTGGCCATTAGGGCTGATGAAATAAGGAAAGAATTATCTTCGCTAACTAAAATTACCAATTTCCCATGTAAGGGCTGGAATCCAATTGGCCGAATTAAGCTCTTGAATTCGCAAATTTGCTTGACCATGGCCTTCAGATGAAAAGTCAGTTGGTAATGGAAAAAGTGCGAATCTGAATTTCATCCCTAGAAAAGAAATTGATATAATACAAATGCTTTGATATGTTTGATGGAATGTGAGGAGGAATATAATAATCTCTATAAACTAATTTTGCTAACGGGACCCCATATTATCATAAATGCAGAAATCCAAAATAAGATGATGAGTGAACGGTAACTAATTCTGAATTTCCTAATTTATCCCTGCCACGTCATCAATTTTATTGGTAGTAAAATATCCCTTATTTGTTAAAGGTGGGAATCTGAGACCCCTTTTGAGACCCGAAATATTACAAATATCATTTTAAAAACTGCTTAAATCACATGACACTTTTTAGAAGTTTACCCTAAAAATTTAATAGAATATAATATAGAATTATAAAATAATTATAAATTTAATATATAAATAAAATTATTCATCGAGCCGGGCTTAGGCCAGGTTTGAGTATTTATATAAAAACTAAACCCGGCTCATAAATTCTAGAACTTTGGCGTGCTCGGATTTGGGCCTGGCTTTTTTAAAAATTGAATGTTCAAGCCCGATCCGTTGATGCGGGCTCGGATCGGGCCGCACGGGTAACTCAGCCGGTGAACATATCTACATATTATCACCCGGGTTCCTTTATATAATTTATAGTCTCTGTCTGCGTCCACAGCCATATACCCTGGACCCTCGGTATTAATCCATTTTCTTTAAACTCATTTCGGTTATTCATCAAAAGAAAAAAAAAACTCATTTGGATTACCAAAATTATTTGGTAATTTATATCGTTTACTTCTCTATTTCCCTTTCATTATATGATACTATATAGCATATAATTATCCGAATTAGACCTGTTCGTCGGGCGGGCCGGGTTTCGTGGGTTTTTAATAAAAATATTAACACAAGCCCGGCTCCAACCCATACTTTAAAATTTCTGGCTCGGACCGGGCTTGGGTCGGGTTTATAAAGTGATTCCCAAGCCCGGTCCGGACCCGCGAATAATTTTTTTTGTTATAAAATTTTTTATTAAATTAAATAGAAAAAATATAAAATAAATCAAAATATATCTAAATTTTATACATAATTTCATTGTTTACTTAAAATTTTTAATATTTGATAAAATTTATTACAATAAAGTATATAAATTTAATAGTATAAAATATAAAATTTTAAAATATTTATAAATTTAATGTATAAATATATAATAAAATAAATAAAATTATTCGTAATACCAGATTTATGTATTTATATAAAAAATAAACCCGACCCATAATAATTCGCTCCGGCTCGGATCTGGTTTTGGAAAAAAATAAATGTTCAAGCTTGAAGCGCAAACAGGCCTAATCCGAATCATCCCTTAGCGCGTTTTGACTGTTTATTTTCTGTAGCATTTATTAGATTTCCTTCAATCAAAGGTGGAGTCTCCAGGTTTGTCCATGGCTTCCAAGCGGATCTTGAAGGAGCACAAGGTTCTCCAGAAGGATCCTCCATCCTCTTGCAGAGCCGGTATGATCGACCTCTCTTCTTTTCGATTTTGTTTATGTTTTTATTTTCGTCTGATTCTGATCAGGTTTCATCTCTTTTTACTCTTTTTTGTTTTTTTTCTTTGTCATATATGCTGGTTTTTACATGCTGCATGTTTTGCTTGTTTGCTATGGAACGATTTGTTGCGTGCCTACATAAGATGCAAATCAATTCTGGGTTGCATGTTTTATTTATTTATGCAAATCATATTCTAGAGGCTTGAACTCAGATTGGCTCTGATGACGTATTTTCTAATTTTATAAAGTCCGGTAGTTAAATCCTTCTTTGGTTGATCGAGCTTTGCAGGTTTGTTTCGTAAGAAATCTGCTGTGATGAACTGCCATTCAAGTTATGAGCTACAATGTTCCAAAATAGGCTAGTTAGGTGGGACATTCTCAGTGCATGGAGGAAATATAATGTATGGGTAAATTGAAATACTGAATTATGGCACATTAAACGTAAATTGCATTCATAGAAACTTGTCACTTGGGGCAGATACATATTTTCCTATAAAAAAGTTTTCTTAAATACTTTTGTAGCACGTACTGTATCTCCCACTCTCTTTCCATTGTGTTATAGTCATAGTTTGCCTTTTACCGATAGACTAATGTAAAATTCTTCTTTCAATTCTGTGTTCTTTATCCCAAGAATGGTTGCAAGGTTGTTCACTAGGTCAATAGGTTGCTTCTATGTTTAATTTAACAACCTGGAAGGCTGAAACTACTATTTTCATTCATCTTATCATCAATGGAGAAATTAAACTGTGACCACATGTATCTGTTTTATCTAAGTGATATTTATACTGAAAACGTGAATGTACAGTTGCTTAATATATAATCGTTTAAAGGATAAAGTGGAGATATGAGACAATTGCTAACCATTTGACCATCATACATAATCTGCAGATTCATGGATTTTGATACGAAATTTATATCTGGAATCATCCATACCCAGTTTGTTGATTTTGAATGTGTTAGATGCATTCTTATTTTCAATAAGTAAGTGAAAGCATATTACAATCTTTCTTTACTGACATCTATATTTGTGACCTCTAACTTGAATCTTCTTGATTTCATGATTTGCTCCTCACAAGAAGTCCCCCTCACTTTCACTGAGATACATCTCCAATTGCAAATACTGAAGTGAATTTGATCCTTCAATTCAATATAATAAAAGAAGTCTATGATTCATAGTCCTTATTTGTGATGTATTGCTCAATCACAAAACTTCATGATGTTCTCAAACTGTGGCTTCTGGTTTAGAAATCCATTAGGAAATCAAATTTTTGAAAAATGTAATAGTGAATATTAACCAAGAGAAAGAATAAGCTGATAGGCATTATAATGATGAGTGCTACTGGCTCAATTGGTTACAAAGATCCACAGAAACCTCATATATATCAATTGAATAACATCATATTCTGTGTAGTAAATTCAATTCAAACCCAATCTGTTTGCATTGGCTTGCTTGCTATCAGTTTGAAGTTTGCTTACAACTGAATTGCCTTTTCTGGTTAAGGAGGTTATTTTTTCATGTTGCTTAAGTTGGTTCAAAATTTATGTTTGAACTTTTACACCACTATAATGTTGTTACTGATTACTGAAAATAACTGTATGAGCCTGCATAAGCTTGTATGAATATGCATGAGTCGTTCATCCCTGTACTTTGCAATACACCGCATTGCATAGCTGCATGGCACAAGCTGTCAGAAGGATAAATATTATTGTTGTGTCTATTATTTCTGCGGGCCAAAGAGTCATGTTCTTTGGCTTCTGATTATAATGGGCTAAAGCAAAATGGCTCATTAATCTGTCTGAACTTCTTTTATTGTGAAGTCATGGATAGTTGTTGCAGTGAAACTCCACTTTGAGGTCAATTAGAAACAACCTCTCTGGTATCAAAGGCTGTGTACACCCGACCCCCCCCCAGCCCGCTTGTGCGGGAGCCTTGATAGGCAATTGGGGTAATGTTTTGTTGTTGTTGAGATTGGCTACGCATGACACTTTTGTACGCTGGAGTCTTGGATTTGTGATATTGTTGTTATATTGAATTAAGTTTGGCTTAAACAAGTCAACTTCATATCTAAATATTATATCTTGTAGAATCACAAAATGAAAAAATTGGTTTTTGTCACTTAAATACTATTCTTCATTGCTTAAGAAAAAAGTGCTTGTTTGCAGGCCTTGTAGCTGAAGACATGTTTCATTGGCAAGAAACAATTATGGGCTCCCCTAACTGTCCCTATACTAAGGGTGGTTTTCTTGTTACGATTTATCTACCTCTAGATTATCCTTTCAAGCCACCAAAGATATTGCTGTTCTTTTACTTGCTATTGGCATGAAAATATCCCCCTTCTACATTTTGTCAAATAGGTCTTTCAAAAAAAAGTTTCGTACTTAATTATTCCAGTGAAAAGTGGGACTTGGAATTAAATTGACTATGGAAGATTGGCCGAGTTAAGTGGTTTACTGATCTCTCTGGTTTTTGTAGGCTGCATTCCGGTAAAAAGTTTTTTCATCCTTATATCAACTGTAACGGTAGCATTTGCCTTGACATTCTGATGGAGCAGTGGAGCCCTGGCCTGACAATATCAAAGGTTTTCGCCTCTTTGCAACTTTTATTCCCTAATTTCTAGTTCTATTTGATTTCTGTTAAACAAGCTAAGCCTAATTGGTGTTGGCAGTATGCTCTTGTTGCTTAGTTTTATGGACTACTGGAATGGGTAGTTAACGATGCTTAGGGATTTTTGGGTGATGAGTTGATGTGGCATGTTTGAAATATCTTGTTTTATACTTGGCATCAAACTGAAGTAGAATGCTTTCATTTTTGTTTTGGTTTAGTTTTGTTTAGCATTTTAGAATTAGTGTTCACACGAAATGTTAACCATTTCTTCGTTTTGTTAACACTACTTTTTAAGGTGGTGGGAAGGGTTATTGTTTCGGTTTTCAGGTTTTGCTGTCCATATGCTCTCTTCTGACGGATCCAAACCTAGATGAATTGCTCATATGTACAAAACAGACCGGGCCAAGTACTAGGCAATTAACGGCTAGGAGCTGGTCCCAAAAGTATGCCATGGGTTAGTTAGTTCCACTCTGTAGTTTGAATATTTATTAGTATGCCCAACAATGATATGTAAAAATATATATGATCCATGTCTTCACTTCACTACACTACGACAACTTGTGGGAAAGAGGTTAAAACTGCACAAAGTTATGCCAGGTTATTTGAATGAAGTCTTTTTTTAACTGCAAAATGTCTGTATTTCACTTTCAGCATGTAGTTTGTTGGATAAATTATGATGAAATTTTAGTAGTTTGATGAGCAATACTGCTCAAGAGTATTGAGTGATCCCAAAATGTGTAGGTAAAAGAAATCATTAGAGCTCCTAGTCCTTTGTCATCATTGACCTTTGATTTGACATTATTTGATTAGGAGCGCAATAGATCTCTTCCTGTATATGAAATGTAACCAGTGGCTAATTAGTTTGCTAGGTTGTCATTTGTTCAGTTCGTGTTGTCTTTTGAGACGTGGGAGTGATGTGAATAATATGATGGAGACTAGAAGTGATATTATGCCATGGGTAATATACATTTAGCTTGCGTAAGGTCACGCACATTAAATAAATGAATGTTTACTTGTCAATGTCATAATAGTGGGATGCAATAAAAAAGTAAAAAAAAAAAAAAGTTTGATAGTATCTAGTTTCAATCAAATCCTTAAATTTGGTAAGAGTGTACTAATTTGTCTTTCAATGTCACGTTTTGATTTTTGATTCGAAAAAGAAAAATCAAAAATGAGATTTTTAAAAAGTAGAAATCAATCACCATTATGTTTATTGACTAACATTTCAACAGAGTATCGTAGATTTCTGTTTCGGAAAACAATGATAATAATTTAGAACATTTGCTACATTACCATCTCAAATGGGAGTTTATTCTATTCAATTTCCTATTTTGGTAGTGTCAAGTTGCTTCTCTTAGTCAATTTCAATATAATTTTGATTCACGAAAATATAAGAACGGAAAAATTGGGATCAAATTGAAACTGATGAGATGTAAAAAGATCAAGTCAAAATGTTAGATGTACATACGGCAACTAGTGGATGTATTTAGGCCGAAAGAATCCTTATACCAACAACATAATGCTTGATTGTCTTAATCCAGTGGTAAAGATCGAATTTATAATTTTAGAGATCGTAGATTCAAACAACATACAAGGTGGGTGAAGATCTAAGTGCATTTGCATGAAGTTTTGTTATTAGAGGATTGATTGTTTGGGTGATAAATTTTGGAATAATATAGTACACTTACGCTAGATATTCCATTACGAGGAAAAACTTATGGCAGTATTGTCTATGATAAAATTATTATTAATTTGTCCTTTCTAATAATTGAATTAATGGTACCAAAATTTATCCCATAAATATAAAGTGAAAAGTATGATTTATCATACACAAATTCATTATAAATTACCCCATTAGAAGTTGGCTAGCTCTTATGTGTAGATGTTTTTAAAACCCATGGAATATAGATCTTTCCACTTAAATACCAAGACAACTTGCTATTACAGAAAAACACATGAAATATTTGTATATTTAATTTAATTGAAAAAATCACAAAAATTAGACGCATTGTGTGAATTGTGTTAACTTTCATAAACTAATACAATAATTTTTTTATATAATAAACCATAATTTTTAGTTGCAAATCTTTTGTGCAGTATAGTCGACCAAATTTGAGCGTTATATTTAATTACTTGTATGGTAAATTTAAATGAGTAGAGCCGTATTAAAAAATAATAAAATTAAAGAGAATTAAGTAAAAGTCACGTGAAGGAAATGAAGTGTGACAGGAAACATATACGAGAAGGTCTTTTCTTTCCCACCTACCGCTTTCATGTATTAGTAATGGTATTATGTTTATGTCCTGTCCGTATTCTTTATGCCCAAGTTTTTCCATCCTTTCATACTATTCATTATCCCATTTTTGTATATGAAATTGAATAAGAATTTACCTAATCCAAAATTTTGTATAGCCAATACGATAACGAGAAATATTTTATTTCCTAATTTTTGGAAGCAGAAGAGCTACCATCGTTGACTTATTTTTATATTCAGATATTAGATTGACCCAACACATATGTTTTTTTTTTAAAATTTTTGTACATATGAAATAACAGTTGAAAAGGATATATGAGAAAAAAGGGAAATAAAATCAATTACCAAATTTCAGAGATGCTTGATAAGCAAGCAAAATATCTAATGTTATTAATTAATATCTATTTAGTATTTGACGAATGATATAAGAGACGTTTATAACAGAACGGTCCTGGTTTTTCTCCCCAGCATGACACGTATATCCATGAGAGGAGGTAACATAATTTTAACAGCGCTGTAATAACAATATCTATCACCCTCTTTAATGAGATCGAACTAAAATGCGCGGCGCGTGGCATGCGAATACAGCAATGCTACATGGGGACCAAGTTGAGAGTAAAACCAAGCAACTTTACCGGGCTAACAATTGCCACGTGTATCGGAGAATCAATCCTCCAATGCGGCAAGTCGTTTAAGGCTTATCACTGTCAGTTGTCACCCGAATCTTTGGTCTTATTCACTACTATGAATTTACCATTTAGCCAAATAATTAATTTCTCAACCTACATTATTAACATAACAAAAAAGAAAGAGCAAAAATACGTTTTACCACCTAACCAATCAGTCAAATTTCATTCATCCCTTCAAACTCATGAAAAATAAAAAATGACGATAATGATAAACTGGATAAATGATCAATATTGTTTTGTCCCTAGACCAATTTGATCCAAAGTTGTATTTGGATATCAGTTTAACTCTTTAAAATAAAAATTATTGTAGTTTAAAACATCAAATCTTAATAGAAAAATGTCATTTATGTTAATAAAATTGTTAATCATGTGTTTATTTATGACATTTTAAGTTATTTTTATCGCGAACAAAGTTAGAATATAAAATTAACTTCAAATTTTATTTTTGATCAAACATTAAAAACCAATATTCAAACAAAGGTACATGGTTAATAGAGCATTAAAATTATATGTTTTGGAGCATAAGATTTTTTAGGTAGATTCTATGATAACTTTGTTAAAAATAAAATTTCAATTATTTTATCTGTTATCACAGTTAAATCAATCGTGATAAAAGGTAAAATATGATGTACATTTTTAAAAATAAAATCATCATAACATACCCTCAGATTTTATGTTAAAAAATCTTGATAATTAAATTCTCTATATTATCAACATTATTTATTAGTAAGTAATATTTACTAGTTTGTTAAATTGAAAAAATAAACGAAAAGGTCAGTCCAAATAGGATCCTCCTATAAAATAGTGATTCATGAGCGGTTTGACTCTTCCTTTCTGCATCTAAATGCTTCTGTGATTCTTCTTCTACCTTTTGTTCTCCATCTTTTCCTCACTGCTCATTCTTTTCTGGTTGAGACATTCATATCTTTCTTAATTTTGTGATCCATTTAATGGAGACGGAACGTTTTTCAGTGAAATACACTGAGCATCAAACAGTAACTAACAAAATTGCCAGAGGAATCAGAGGAAATGAACCAAAAATAGTCAGGATTTCCTTCACCGACGGGGACGCAACTGACTCTTCCGGCGACGAGATTGAAGAGCGTCGTTTCATTCATCGACGAGTGAAGAAACACATAACCGTAATAAAGCTTGAAGACAGTGTGAAAAATGGAAGCGAGAGAGTGAAGGAAAAAGAAAGATCGGCTTTAACAAAATCAGGAATTAACAACCAGCAACGGAAATCGAGTCGGCACGAAGCGTATTATCCGGAGGGGAAGAGGTATCGCGGTGTTCGACAGAGACCGTGGGGGAAATTCGCCGCTGAAATCAGAGATCCAATCCGGCGAACCAGAGTATGGCTTGGTACATTCGACACCGCAGAAGAGGCCGC
This sequence comes from Euphorbia schlechtendalii, assembly GCA_949673415.1. NCBI lineage: Eukaryota > Viridiplantae > Streptophyta > Magnoliopsida > Malpighiales > Euphorbiaceae > Euphorbia > Euphorbia schlechtendalii. Next base: position 23,099 of record CATIWQ010173865.1, on the reverse strand, counting down.
CGTCGAGTATGATCGGGCTGCAATTGAGATTAAAGGACCTGATGCCCTCATCAATTTCGTAAAACCTCCAGTGAGAAACTCGGTGCCGGATGTTCAGATTTCGGCAGAATTTTCTTATGATTCTGGTAAGGAATCTCACAATCTGAGTTCACCGACCTCTGTTCTTAGATTTCAATACACCGAAAAAGAAGCTGCAGTTGAGGCTAACGATGATCGGGAACCAAATCAACAAATGAAACAGAGCAATAAAAAAGTTGGAAACGTAAATGACGATGTATCAGTAGCTGATGATTGCTGCTTTGGAGATTTCCTTGATTTTGAAAGTCAAATTCCAAGTTTCGTAGAGGAATGTAGAATACCAGATACTACTGTTTGCATGGACGATAAGCTTGCAGATATTTCAGCCCAATTTGATGAAGAATTAGGGTTTTGTTTATGGAATGTAGATGACTACTACTAATTATGGGGGTTAAGTTCAGTCGGGTTTTTTTGTTTATAATTAATTGCTAGTACCAAAGGTGGAGTTTTTTATTAGTTAAATATTTAATTTGGAATGCAAATATATCATAGTATTATACTAATATATATAGATAGATGTTAAATATTTTTCTTTGCCATTTGCATCCATTACAAAACTCAAATGTCCGCCGTTAAAAAGGAAAATTTGTTTTTAGGGGTAAGACAATTCCAATTATTCTTCCCCCAAAATGGAGAATGAATATGGAGATCAAATTCAACCATTTCTTATATTATATATCCTCAAAATGGGATGGGGAATCCAAAAATGAGGAATAATTATTATATTAATATATTTTTAATTTTGATTTATTTTAATATGTACAATATTTTTTTATTATTAGAATAGATTTAATGTAAGGAAATTAATATAATAATAATAAAATATTATTATTTTATGGGAATCTGAAATGAGGAATGGAAAATAGAGAAGATAGTTAGAACAAAAACATCGTAGATCTTGTGAAATGAGATTTGAGGAATGAAATATGAGAAAAATGGTTGGAGTTAAGTGATTGAAAATAATGAAAGTTGAATTTCAATTTTAAAAAGAGATCTCTGATTAGAAATATATATATATATATATATATATATATATATATATATATATATATATATATATTTATTGCACTATCAATTTTCCAAATGGCGGTTTGTGCACTTTCGAATTGAAAGTTTTGAGAAAGAAACTGAGGAAACGAGGGTGATTTGAATTTAAGGTTGGAGGGGTAGTTTTGTCAATTACGTGGAGGGCCAGAATAAATAAACCCGACCGTGAATAACAAACCCAGTAAACATTGTGTGATCTGTTTTTCGAACATGAGTTTTAAAAGAATTCAATTTTAATTAAATTTTTTAGCTGCCAAGGAATAATTTTCTACTGGGTTTGTTAAAAAGAAAAAGGGTTGCTAAGGTAAGATTGCATGTTCAGTGGTTGGCCACCTTGAGCTCCTGAGTACCATACAATTTGCCTGTTTTAGTTCTTAACCACTAACAAAAATTATCACATTAGACTACAGCCTGTTATAATTCGTAGTTTAAACAATATTATGCCTCGCTCTACAAAATATAGATTGGAATTGGTGGAGATAATAGATAGAATTAATTATGTTACATTGTACGTGTTTGTATTTATGTGATTTCATAACTTTAACTTAGACCTTAATCTCTTTTATATATATAGGACTAGGAGGCTTAGGACATTGAATAAAGAAGCAACTTGCGATATTAACCATATCTACATTCAAGGCGAGTTACACCAGATTGAAACTAGATTTTTCCGGCAATTTAGTAGAGATGTTAATCCAAATTTTGTTCGATTTATATTGTAGAACTTAGAATTTTGACAAACTTTGATTAGGATTCACGATACTATTTCAAATCATGTTAACGATTCATGACGTTTATTTTAAATTTAGAGTGGAATATCACAATTTATACAAAAATATCTAATTTATACCAATTATAACGTTATTTAATGAATTATTGTATTTTAATTAAAATTAAAATATAAAATCAAATCTATTTATTGAATATAACACATAAAAAAATTATTATTCATCAAACCAACTCTATGTAATTAAAATTAAAATATAAAATTAAATCAATTTATTGAATATAACACGTAAAAATTATTTTTCATCCAACCAATTGGATGTTTGTGCATTGATATTTGTCGGGATGTCAAGAGTGAAAAAGAAAACCATTTGACACACTTGACTAGTTTTTTCCAAATGGAAAATAAAGTCTTTCAATTTTACTTCTATAATAGACTCGAAACCAAAGGAAAAAAAGCCTCACAGTGCGTAAATAATTCTTGGAAAGAGAAGCTATTTGAGTGAGTAGACTTGGCTTTCTTTCGATAATTTTAGAAGCCACAATCCCTTTTTTGTTAAATACAAATTACCGGCGTGCTTTAATCTCCGGCCTAGCAGACAACAGAAAGCGATCTGTGTAAGCTATTTGGTCAAAGATTTCGATTTTATTACGACATTGCTGACTTTTATTTATGGCAATGTGAAGCTGAAGATTTTTCAAAAAGTAAAAACACCCACTTGCCTGTAAATCAGACTGTCCACCCCACTTGTACTTTGCATATTTCAGTTTTCAAGCCATGTTTCATATTTACTTTTTTTAACTCTGGTTTTGTTTCTTTTTAATTCTAGTAAGGATTACATTCGCATGACCAGTGCCTTGTTTTTGCTTCTTTTGTGTGATCTTGCGATTCATTTTCAGTTAAATTTTTTTTTCTTCATTTTAATGGATAAGGGGACATTTGTTTTAAAGGTATTTTTTATTTCAGAATGACAGAATATATACTAATAAATGAAAGAAAATGAATAATCCTATACAGTGTTTTCTTCTTAAAAGTTTATGCAATAAATACAAATATGGCAGTGCAGTCATTAAATAGGAAAAACCGCGGCTGTGACAAGTAAGGGACTATTTTAATTTAGTCAACAAAAAATATATAAATAACTTGAGTTGGAAGACATAAATAGTAACAGTTTTACAAGTCAATTAATTGATGCATGAAACCAGACTGGTACAATGCAAATGGACTCTTGTCATATACGTGAAAATAAAAAAAGTTTACTTTGTATCATTGTGGTAAATTATAGACAATAAAATAAAACTATACAGCCACAGACAATAATGAATCAAACAAAAAAAAGACAAATAAAAGGTGTTCAATGAATTTTAAACAAAATTGAAACTCCACGTTAACCCTCAAAGAAAGACAAAATATATCGTATGTTTTTATTTTATATTTATTTCAAAATAAAGAATGCATAGTTTATCGCTAGGAATAGAAAACAATAGTACCTTCTTATGCTTTTACTGCTACTGCTACTGCTACATCATTTTCGCCTTTTTTTTCCTTTGACTGATATTCATGTTGAATTTGCATCTATTAGAATCTGCTTAATGCAGACTTCCAATTTTCATGTGGAAAGTCCTTTGCTTCATTTGGATACTATCCAACATATAACGTTGAATGAGATTCGCTCCTTTGACCGTATAGACTATAGGCTATAGACTCGATTTACACTGCGTTTTCCAGTTTATAATTTTTTAAAGTATTTACGATCTTGCCAATTGCTTAAACCTTTTCGAAATTTGACCGTTTAATATGGAGAACAATGGGTTGGGCCATGGGCCCGTTTAACCGGCCCAAATTCCGATAAACAGTAACCGCCTTCCTTCTTTTTTCAGGAATTGTTTCCATGCCACGTATCATTTTCCCTCCTTTCGATTTTTCTACGTAAAATTTTGCATATCCCTTGAATTTATACCAGTATCCGTTGATCCGTTGATGGGTAGCAGAGCACCGAACTTTGCCTCTTTCATCACACAAATTTAATTTGTTACGCTTTTCTTTCTGTTTCGGCGATGGTGGTGAGAGGGGCAAGGCTGAGCCTGCATTTATGGAAACAACGCCGCTGCGGCAACCGGAGTCAATCGTCACGCTGCATTTTCATCGGTTTCAGAGTCTATAATCACTTCCGAAGAAACTTGATAATTTTAATTGGGTGTCGCTGTTGTTTCAGCAATTATTGTCAATCTTCTTGATGTCGATAAGGTATCCGCTGATTTTCCTTCAATTTTGTTTCTCCCGGCCACAGTGATCTTACATTTTCTTGTCAAAGGAAACCAGATAATTTTGGCGCTAAAATTCGCAAGTTCCATTGAATAAACAAAATTACGCCTAGCTTATTCTTCTGCAATCGTTTTTTTGTTCAAGTTAGGGTTCCTTTTTTCCAATTCTCATAGAGATTAAGCATAAATTATGTGGAACTACATAATTGGAAATAAATATATCATGTCTCATTCTCTCGGATTTGAAGGATTTTATTGATGTAATTGCTTAGTCTTGCTCTGTTTAATTTTGCTTTTGCTATTATTTTGTACCGCGGATGCTTTCAAACCTCAGTAGTCAATCGTCTCCTGTTCAGAACCTGTTTGCCTAGTAACATTTGAGTCATCTAATTTTTCTCACTTATCAATTGAGTCATCTAATTTCTCTCACTTATCATTTGAGTCATTTGATGTCTAGTTACACATAATCTGATAAATGGATAATCTTGGGTTTAAGAAAATGGATGACAATCTATTCTTATTTATTGGTTTCTGTGCATATTCATTATGATCTAATGCAATGTTTCTTTGTTTTGAGAAAAACCCTTCTAAATGATTTTTCATTGCTCTGGAAAATATAACTGTCATCTAGTTTGTATCATTGTATGTGTTTATACATTTTTGACCGGACAGTTTGATGGATCTATTTTCTCATGCATTTTTTGCTGCCTCTTTATTTTGGTTTCAATTTAGAATAATTTAGCACATGGAGGACCCGGAAATTTTCTCTGATATAATTTTTGCTCGTATGTGTCAAGCTAATATATTGCACGCAAAAAAAGTTCATGAAAATATTTTTCAATACATATGCAACTGAAAACCTTTTGTATGAAAATTTTGTTCGTCAGCTGCATCACATGACACGACTAGCTTGATTACTTCTAGTACTGAAATATTTGTCATGGTTCGGAGAATCTTCTTTTATTTGTGGGCTGTGCTTATGTCCTATGCTGTTAATTTTGGATTTTGGGCCACTACTCATTTGAAGGCTTCATAGTGGTAATTTTATGTAGGAAGGATTTTGAGCACTCTGAAGTGCACATTTGCAAACTCAGCTCTGGTGATGCCTGCGGGGCTCGTTTGGTTGGCGGAATAGCTATTCTGTGGAATAGTAGAAAAACGAAAGGAAAAATGAGGAGTGTTTGCCTAGAGCCCGTCATCGGGATGGAATAGCTATTCCGACCTATCATACAACTCATGGAATAGCTATTCCTCCTCTCGAGAAGCGAATAGCTATTCCATGAGTTGTATGATAGCTAGGAATAGCTATTCCACCCCGACGACGGGTTCTAGGCAAACACTCCTCCTTTTTCCCTTCGTTTTTCTCCTATTCCACAGAATAGCTATTCCGCCAACCAAACGAGCCCGTAAGTCTGTATTGCTTCTGCTATTTGCTTTGCTTACTTGCTTATTGCATAGCAGTTTGGGATGTATTTGCCTTGTTATGATGTTTTCTTGCATATGATGGAAGATTACGCCTCTCATAATGCTACAATGTTGACGCCATTTTTACCATTTGTTGCAGGTTCCGTTGCAAGCTCATTGGGTGTTACTTGCTACGGTATGGAGTTAGCAAGAATTCTCATTCAGGTATTTGGCTTGTTTTTCATTTTCCTTTCCTGTATCTTGCTCATGAAGTTGGCCACCATCTAGTTTGGTATTTCTATTGCATAAATTGTATCTTTTGTGTTTGTGATGATTTAACTTTTTTCTTTTGCTGTAAAGATCAAATCGTACAAACCTTTTGAATTATGACATGACATTGGTCTCTCTAAATGATATTATCAATCATTTATATGTGATTACTTTTGAAACATAGATAGATACTTGCTGATTTGTCGGATATGATAACCAGAGGACTTGTTTACCTTTAGCAGCTATTAATTGCATTTATTTGCTTTTTTGAAATAGCAGTCTGTCCAAATATTTTTGAATCATTTTGCTTTGATTGGCTGTTTGTATGAAGATATGTCGGCTATTTCTTCTGCCACATTCAACTTCTCTTTGGTTGTGGGTTCTGACATGCTTCTTTTAGGCTTTTAAAGGAAACGCTAATTTAGATCGTCATCCCAGCCAGTCTGAAGCACAAACAGCCCTGGAATTGTAAGTTGACCCCAGTCCTGATTGGTATAGCTGAAGAATCTTTCTTTTTCACATTCTTAAACTAATGCAGTTGATTAAGTAGGATGTTTTGTCATTAGAGTTCGATATTGCCTTTTTATTTTATGCATCTTGTTGTTGACACCACATTATTAACAGGGCAAAGTTTTGTATCTCAAGGGCTGATCTTGGAGCACAACTTGCTCACAATGTTCTCTTCTCAGCTACCGGTTGGTCAAACCTTGAGCCTGGGAGTACCCTCTACGTATAACATCTCAGTTAAATTCATCTTCAATTTCAATAGAGGTCTTTTTCTTCACCCCATCCTGTTTTTTGGAGAATGAAATTAAGATAGCGCTAGATGCTGGTGTAATAGAGACACAGCTGGATATTTGTGGTCAGGGAAATGTGTCTTTTGAGATTGATCACAACCAATTTATGATTGAATTGATCGGTGTTCCTTTAGCATTATTTTGGTATATCCGTTCAATAGAGATAATACCATGTATGCTATTGTCACCTAAAAATTGCTTTATGACATGAGCTTTTAAAGTAAAATTTTTACTGGGACTAGAACTTGTATTTTGGATTAATCTGGAACTCCTGGAAATGCCAACTATTTTAAAATGGGATGGGAAAAGTTGTGTCATTTGCGTAATTTCGAACAATCCCTTCCAAACTGGACATTTCAATTTCATTAGTGTGTCATGCTCAACCATTTCAATTAAGGACAAAGAAATAATAGATTGAGTTCCATATAAATAGCAATTGCCCGCATTTTTTATGAGACTTTCTTACCTGTTTTATTTGCTTTTGCAATGAATAGAAGGATCCAACCAGGAGTTTACTATGACTACAAGACAAGCATGTCAGGAAATTTGGAGGTATTTTGTAACGAATACATGAGATATATTTAGCTATGAAAGCCATGCATGTGTTTTCATTTCTGTTTCTGACTAGGGGTGTGCAGAACTGAACTGAAACCGAATAAAAAAACCGAACTGGACTGAACTGAATCATTTCGGTTCGGTTTTGGTTTTTTAAAATTATAATATTTTGGTTTTCGGTATTGTTTCGGTTTTTTAAAATTATAATATTTCGGTTTCCGATCTGTTTCGTTTCTTGTAATAAAAACCGAAGTAAGATCAAACCGAACCGAATATATAAGTAATAAATTTTATTTGTGTATATATTCGGTTTATATATACACAAAATAAATTTATTACTATCTTACTTTCATATTTTTCACATTCCTCTTTATATCAATGTCACCTCTTTTTAAAATGGTACTCAATATCATTATTTACTATTAATTCGTTTTATTTTGTATTTATTATTGAAAGATAATAATAATAATATTTTATTTTGTTTTGTTGATTTTTTTGTTTTGTTTTATTAGAATCTATGAGATATAGTTGAAATATCAAATTTATACAATACATAGTGAGTTATAGCATAAATTAGACTTTAAAAAATAAAACTATATCAATAGAAAAAATAACAAATTCATTTCGTATCAAAATAACAACATTTGAACGTCGCTTTTATAATCCTAAAATTTAAATGTGTATAATACATTATTTTGTATATTAGAGATTTTAAGAAATTAGGTTATAACAGAATCAAACCAAATATACTTTTGTTCAGGTTAGGTTATTATTTTTCTTGCATTTCAGTTTTCAGTTCGGGTTTGGTTCGATTTTGGATCAAATCGGATTTTACTCACCCCTATTTTTGACGAGGGCCAACCATGGGGTGGGCAACGAGTGCGACCCCCCAGGGCCTATATTGGTAGGGGTCTAAAAAATAATATTTTTTAACGATTTTAGTAGTTAATGTTAAAAAGATAAAAGTAAACAATAATTTTTAGTAGATGAATTGGTAAGTAACTTATTATGCATATGAGAGGTCATATGATTGAATCTTGGTTTCTATAAAATAGTTAACTTTTATCATAATTTTTTACCGAGTGCTATTTTATTAATTTCCATATTATTATTATGTCAAGAGTCTCATTTTGTCAGGACCGTGCCTGTTTCTGTATCTGACATAGGAGCCTGTATAGAGAAGCACATCCATTGTAGTATGTGATTGGAACTATTACGGGTCAACATTCGGGTGAGAAGGTCCATTTTATGGTTTTCTAACCATTTGGGAAAATTGTCATGTTGTTCACAATACTCATTCCAATGTAACCCAGGCCAAGTTGGAACGTAGTCTAATTATTTGGAAAGTATAGTATTAATGATATGAAGAAATCTTAGACGCCTAATAAGTGTTAGCCAGGGGTCTTGTAAGGTCATTGTTGTCCATTGTTAATTTATGCCAATGTGCCACCTTTTTGCTCTGCCATCTTCCACTTTTAAAAGTGTCAACATAGCACCTCTTATTTTGGCAGAATCATTAAGTTGGGGGGCTCAATGGGCACTTACCTTGTCCAGTCCACACTAATTGCTGAGTTACCAATATAGGTTTTAGCGTAGATATTATGTTTGTGCTGCTGTTGTGGAAATGTTAGCGCCAACATTTAAGGTGGTATAATTGTGAGTGGCTGACATTCTCAATATCCAAATTAGGATATTTCTGGTCAATTTATTGAGTAATAAGCGGCAAGTATTTATTGAAATGGGGAATAACAGGGATCTAGGAATTGACACTGTTCACACTAAATAGAGGGCAAAGGTTACCAGTTAAGAAGAGAAATTTATTGCTGGTTTGAATGTTTTTGTAACCCAATCCAAAGTGAGATATTCATTTCTGAATGTGGAGCATTAATGAATGGTCCAGATTTAAGGCTGAAAACTGGGACCAAGTTACAGAATTGAGCATGACTGGTTAACAATAAGGGAACAGTAAATGTAAGGAGGATAAGGAATGCCCCATCTCTTAATGTCAGACCCATTCAGATTTATCCCTAAAATGAGAAAAAAGGCAGATAAAAGAAATGTTCATCTGCTCCCTGTTCTCTTGTTTACCATCTCTTGATGTCTACCCTAGAGCTGTAAATTCAACCTTTTATAGTGAATCTGTTATAATCAAGGGAATCTGATACCAGTTAGAACTTCATTTGCTATGGTTTTACTTGGAATAAATGAATTCCATAAAATTTTGAAAGCCAAAATTTTTGTGGAATTCATTTTGAAAGCTAAGTTTGTGTGCGTGGAATGAAAATTGGATTCGTAATTCTTGGATTTGAAATTCATGAAATTCATTATGTTTTAACCAAATCCCATCAAATTTAATGGAATTTGCAAATACACATTTTATAGGACTAAAATCAATGAAAATAAATTAAATTCTATATATTTTAACGGGTGATATGAAACATTAATGAATTCTACATAATTCATTTTCAAGTGAATTCGAATTCTTGAGTTAATTTGTTCCAAAGCAATTTCTTACCATATTATTTTATTGTACAGTTGCACTTCCACTTTTGTATTTGTGGTCCTCTCTTGTGACATTCTCCTCTCGATATTACTCTGTTTTGATGGAGCCTTGAGAAATTGCTGGTAATATGCATAATTTTTTTTTCCTGCGATCGCTTATAATCTGCAATTAAAATATATTACTCGTAATAGGCATGAGCCATTTTATCCTACACAACTAGTAGGGTGTTTGTGTGGACTTGTTAAAATAAATTATTTGGCCTATTTTAATAAATACAGTTTTGAGCATTTAATGTTATTTTCTTTCGTGAATGTGTTATTGTGAAAGCTTTTATGAGAAACATTAATATCAATTTTCTTATTTTTAGTGTTGAACTCACACTTCCGAAACTAAGTGTTTTGTGTTAAATAATTATTTAAGATAATATCATCAAACAAGCTTAAATTGACTAAATTGTAAGGAGTTTCCAGTTTTCCTGTGAAGTGTTGAAGCAGTTCTTAAAAAGTTGTAATTATCAATCATCTAACAATACAAGATAATAGATACAAAAAATAGCACAAAACTTACAAAACAAGAAAATATGGTGAACTAGAATTTCTTTTTAAGTGCAGGATATAGTTTAAAGCTTTAAAATTATTAACTATGTTAGAGTCAGTTAAATTTCCATTAGGCAGCTTGGAAACTTGGTTAACAAAACTAAATTTAAGCGTTCAGTAAACTTAAACTCAAGTACTTAGGCAGGATTTGATAGGATACCATTCTAGTTTCTAACTTAAGAAAACTCCCCAACTTTATTGAAAAGGAGGATCACAGAAATGCGGGATCGATTTTCAGGACCTTCTAGATTCCATGTGGTAATATTCTTCCAACTATTTGAATACTTTTCAATTGAAAAGTGTTGGTCGATCATTTCAATTCAAATTCGTAGAGCTGGAAACACCAAATAACGTGGGAACATGGCAACAACCCAACAATCCAGATTTTCATATTTTTCTTTCAATTTGCCAGCAACTAGCTCTAGAAGCTGCCAAATTTCATTATTTTACCCACAATAAATAATACTCGGTAGAATAATGCCATTTGCCAGCTTACAGTGAGCTCGTTGTATGATGTTACTTTTCGAAAATTTAAAGGCAAAAGTATCCAATAGAAAGTGGTGTGGTCGAGGACGAAAGGAATTTAAAATTACAAAGTAACGAGGCACAAACAATAAAATCAAATCCTTTGAAAAAAAACCAATCCACTTAATTTAATCCTCCTTCCTCGCTCCCTCATTTCCTTTCTTCCTTCCCCCCCTCGCTCCCTTTATCCCAAAGCATCACCTATTAAATTATACAGATTATCGGAGTTACATTTTTTCCGGCTTAAATTTGCTCTAGAAAAATCTAAATAATACTAAAAGAAACCAAAAGAAGAGGATGCATCCAACGGATGAATGAGGTACGTCAGCACCAAAGCCACAAGCATCAATGTGTAAGCAATTCCTTGATCTATAGAAGTTCCTGTAATCAGCCATTTTTCACGACTTAAAATTCTAAAAAAAAGCAAATGAAAACAATTCAACAACAATGCTGTTACTAATTAACGCTCAGGAGATTACAGATCTGAGAAAACAACAGCGGAAATAGCAACCGGAATGGCAGCAGATCTAAAACTAGAAAAAAAGAACAAAGAGAGTGTAATTAATCGATTACCGTCGCTTGCAGGGGCAGGAGCAGGAGCCTGAGCTCGTACGGAAGGCGAGAAAATGACGAAAATAAGGGCGAAGATGGCCAAAACTCCGACGAACGTCCTTGAAGCCATTGTAGAGTAAATTAATGGAGCAGAAGGAGAAACGAAGGCCGAGAAGAAGCCAAACAAGGAAGGGAGAGAGAGAGAGAGAGAATGAATTTGAACAAAGAAAAGAGAAAAGAAATGTAGAGAATGAGGAGAGATAATCGGTTGGCCACTAAGACCAAATTTATATATCCGCATATTCACACCTCGTCATTTCTATTGGTTCCCTCTCTGACGATTGGGTCCCACCTTCTTTAGTGATTACTACTATTTGTTTAGCAAAAAGGCTTACACTTTGTTCGCAAACTTATTTTGCCCAAATCTCATAACAACGCAAATTTTTTTGTTCATTTAAAAACAATTTGTAAAAAATATTGCATAGTCTAATATCAATAGGACCAGGATTTATGGAGTTCGATGCACATTCTGTTAGTTTTTAGAGCCCTTACAATGTTACATTTAATTTAATTAAGTTGGATTCAAATAACACAATATATAATGTTTCACACATAGGTATATTAGTAACACATAGTACATAAATTTTCAAAGAAAAACGATTCTTATTTTGAGGTTTGTGCCCAGTATTTTGGTTGTTTTAAATATTGCATTCAAAGTTGTATTGTGTTTGGGTTGCATTTAATCTTTTTAAAGATAAAACTTACACTAATTTTGATATGTTAGTGCGCGATTCCTTGCACGCCTGAAGACACTTTCTCATGGATTTTTCCTACAAATTTAGTTTAGTCAAGTCTATGAATTTGATATTAATTTGTCTTCTTTGGTTTAAGTTAGATTTTATCGCTTTTTCTCGAAAGAGAATTATTTTATAGGAATAATCTTTATAGATTACTTTTCACCTTTATCAACGAGTTTTGAAATAATTATCACTTGATTTGTGATCAAGTCATATTTGCTATGGCATAAAATAAATCTAAGTAACATTGAAATTTTAATTTATCATCTTGAATTCAACTTTTATACACGAAGAGAAAAAATTTGAGTATGAAATATCTCTTTATTTGGAGTTAAGAAAAAGGTGTAGGTATAGCATGTGCAAGTGCTCCTAATTCTTTTTTTTGTAACAGCCTGTCAGTGTAGTTGTCGCCCTTTCCATGTCTTACCTAATATAGCAACGGACTTAACGGCTATTTTTCATATATGTTCGTTAGAAACTTAAATCTGTGAGCAGTTGGTAATAATTTGAATGAATTGGATTCAAATAATCAAAAATCTAAAGCTGTGTTTTGAATTTGAAATAACAGGAATCATTTATCCAGAGTTATTTCGTCCTTCATAACTGAGATTGTTATTAGATGGTTAGATATTTGAATAGCAAAAGAAACATATTTGGCAATAATGTATAATTGTATAGTATTGTACTGGGCTCATAATGTTACCCAATAATGAATTTTTTAAACCAAATAGATTGTTTCCATCTAGGCGAGGAAAAAAACAAACGAAGTTACTAACATGTTTTTAAAATGGTTCATCATTTTTGAACAAATAAAATTATTCATAATTATTTTATAAAAAGATAAATGATAATGTCATTAAAGATATACCAAAAATTTATGTACTTGAAGCAATTTGACTATTTTATATGTAAACGATGTGCAATCTGATAGAAAGTATAACATTTAAGCTTAAATATTGTTTGAACTTTTAGGCCTGGTTTGGAACTGGAAGCCCAACTAACCAACTTTTCAAATATGTTTTCAATATTGCAGACCGTTTCTATAGTTAAGTATTAATGTCACCAAAAACTTCACTTACAAACCTTTGATAGAACAATATATTTTAATATTGAATAAGAGATTTTGACTATTAATACTAATTAATTAGGAACAATTTACTATTGATAACTAGTGCTTTTCGGGATAACAGCTTTGAAAAGCATGAAAATAAACTTTTCAGAAAGCAAGACACGAACATGGCCATGGGTCAGCTTGGAAATACTTTCCGAAGCCTTACAAATAGTTGTTCCAAAAAACTTGAGTTTCAGAGAGCAATTTCCTTTCGTGCTTGACCCCCACAAAGCTAATTTGGAAGCATGTAATAACTCATAGTTAAAATAATGAAAGAACGTAGACTGACATTATACACTAATAACTACCATTTGCAACACATGGATGGGGCCAACAACATAACATGCTGCACATGTTATGATGCAAAGTATTAGGTGAAATACGGCAACAAAATATATATTAATAGCTATGAAAAAGTCACATATACCCTAAAAAAATTATACAAATTGCAGCAGAGCATCCTCATCTAATAGATATTGTATTCCCTAAAAAAAAAGGAAGCCAGACGAACATTAAATAAAAATAAACAATTGATACAACGAGATTCTGTATCCCAAAATGTGAATGAAAAAGCTCCATAAAAACCAAACACCAAATCATTAGCACAACAAAGATCAAACTGCACTGCACGCCAAACAAGAACAAACTCACATTATCTGTCTACTTTTATTTACACATCCACTCTTCAATATGCATTTTAGAACCATAACAATGTCCTGCAAATTAAATAGTTTTTGAACCTCATTAGACCTATCTGTAAGTGCTTCAGTAAATCAAGGGACCGACACATCTTGCAATTCATATAGAAATCGATAATATCCTCGACATCTAAGTGAAAATTTTACACAAGTTACCTTGAAATATGATGTTAAATGGCTAATGTTGGATCCACAGTTCCACTAGCATTGCCTTCGCCAGTTAGAAGTTGGTTAGGATCCTGCAATGAATCATAATATTCTCTGTATTTAGCAAATAGAGAAAACACATATATAGTGTTGGGAGCATGGACAAATATGGGATTTTACCTCCATTCCCCATTTTATGTAATCTGGTGATTCACAAGCTTTATACTCATCCACTAAGCTCTCAATTATGTCCCTTGATTCATCAAATTCTGAGAGGTCATTGTCCTGATGGCATTTTAAATCGCAAAAAATACCACAATGTTAGTGTTTTACTATTATTACTGCATCTTCGAGATTGTTCAACAGAATGGGGACACTGAGCATAACAAAAGAATGACATTAATTGGTTGGCAACACTCTCAAGAATAAAGTTAAAGACTTGAAATGCATCATAATCATGAAGAAGGCAGCTTACAGCAAACATAGGGAATTTCCGGTAATTGTCAAGAAAAGCTTGCTTTTTTCTCAGTTTCTCATATTGGCTCAAACATTTGCTGAAGAGATGTCGGATGCTAGTATGGCTAGCAAGCATGAGTCCACTTACCTACAATTGCAGCTTGTATTAGTTCACTCTCCTTAACATCGATCATCAGTCAATAAAAAAAATTCTGAGATGAAAACAGCGTTGGAAAATCGTTGAGTTGCTAAAAATGAAAGGAAAAACCAAGGTATGTGTCATACCCTATGGGCAGTTTGGACATATGGAGACTTTCTTGACAGAGCAACCTACAAAAGAAACAAATTAATGAGCCACCGTAAAGAGAGAAGTATTGGATATTACATTTGGTGTTCCAGTTTTCCAACCTGTATGCTAGCTGGACCCCATTCTATAAAATTAACAAGCTTCCTTTCACGAATCCTCTGCAAACTTTCATGCACCTGATGGAAGAGTGTTCAAAGCAATACCTCAATATCATATTTCACAAAAATATAGTAACTAACGAGATATGCAATGCAATTTGGAAATTATAAGATATCTATCAAGATGTTGTTTGCCTCTTTTCAATCTACTATGTAGCATGACATGTAAAATTGAAATAAATGAAATGAAAATAAATTATATGCAAGATTATCATATACTGAAAAAAAGATAATTTTTCCAGAAACTTAAATTGTGCTGCAATAGGCAATTAGGTAACTGGAGTGGGGTGATAGGTTTTAAGTAAAGGGTCAAGGTTCTCCAACATTACCGAGCACCAAACTGAATAAACATTTGTAAGGTGTACTTACGTAAAAGCCATGACCAGACCAAACAATTTGATAAGTTCAAGTTAGCACAGAAAATTCTATCCAATTCATGGTATCTCTATTAAAGCCTAAACCCATCTATGACATGGATGGATTAAAAATAAAGAAAAAGCTACTCATGAAATGAAGATTAATAATAAAATGGAGGACTTCCCAGATCACCCAAAACTTCCAGCAAATTTCATAGTAGCATATGAGAAGCTTAAGATTATTACCTGAGTAGGGTCTACTTCTCCTTGAATTATATTCAATATTGAGATGTACTTGGCTTGACTAGCTTCTTTTGTACGCGCATAAGAGGACACCATAATATTCTTTGTCTGCAGAACAAACCAACAATTTTTTTAAAACTGACCAGTGACCATTCCATGAAATAACTACAAACAAAATTCTAACCTGCAGAAGTCTTCTCATCACATCCAGCACAGTAGTTTTACGTATCACATTGGCCTATCAGAACCCAGACACATATTTGCATTAGACTTCAATATTATGATCAGAATCAATTGTATCATAGGATTTTAGAAATTATAATAACCAGTACTGCAAAATAAACTAATAATTATTGCATGAGACAACATTTCCAAGAACTATGACTTTAAAGATTCTAAGTATTCTTTCAATGAAAATTGTCCGTGAAATAAAAATGGAAATGATAATAGCCCGCAGATATGATCCCAAAAACAATAAGATATTAGGAAAATGACAATGGATAGAAGGGCACCTGGCGCTCTACTGTTAGTGGTGTATATCCTGTCATAAGAAAGTGGCATCTTGGGGTAGGGATTAAAGATGCAAGAAGACCAACCAAGTCATTGTTCATGTATCCAGGATACCGCAATGTGGTTGTACTGGCAGACATTACAGTAGACACCAAAGAGTTAGTTTGAGCAAATGTCGGATTTGTCAAATGTAGCCGTTCAACAGCAATTCTATTCAGTGCAGTGTTATCAAGAACAACAACACAGTCAGCATTTAGTGTCAATCTCTTGAGTGTTAAAAGTGAGTTGTAAGGCTGGACCACCACATCACTTGTCTCCATTTGGTTAGGAAACACACTATAGGTCTGAACCAGCTTTTTGCTATAGCGATCATTCAGAGCCTCCAGAAGATATGAACCCATACCTTAAATAAAAAATGAGAAAGAAGTAAACAAGTCATGCATTTACCAAATCCCATTTCTTTCACTCGTACTAAAGCACAAATTTTATACCATAGAAAATGAACAGGATATCAAATTCGAACAAATGAAAGTAAATTATTTGATCAAAATGAACCTGAGCCTGTTCCTCCAGCAATTGAATGGCACAGAACAAAACCCTCAAGACTATCACTTCCATCAGCCTCTCTATCAATCATGTCCATTATATCCTCTTCTACCCCCTTCCCCTGATAATCATATGCAACACAAACAAAAAATTGATAACCAAAATTTACTCAATCGATTGAGCAACTTTGCATAAATTACAGAGGAAACGAAATGACCCAAGATCCAAAAAATCATATTGCACTTTTCAAATTACAAAGACAAATAAACAACAAACCTGATGGTATCCACTTGCCCAGTTATTTCCCGCACCACCACCATGATCTGAAACAAATATATTCTCATGATTGTAGAGATTTCTGTATTCACTGTTTTGAATACCATTGATTACCCTAGGTTCCAAATCTATCAGCAATGCTCGTGGTATATAATGTTGATCATCAGCCTGGTAAAAGAACACATCTTTCCTGTCACCTCCCTACAGCATCACCAATTAAAAGATTAGATGAACCTGATCCTGGTATAAAAATATTGAACAATGCTGTGAAATTTGTAACACCCATGACACCAGCAAAACAATTATAATCTGCCTTAGAAGCTAACTGCGAATCCTAGATAGCATTTATCTTACTCATGAAAAAAAGCCTAAAGCAAGTTTATAGAAAACCGTCCACAATTGGAAATTTATTCAAAGTTCTACAACTCAAGTAGCAGTTTCGTGGTCTCAAATTACTGAAATCAAGTTAAATCTCAGAATTAACTACACAACATTAGGTATGCAGCTTAAAAGCTACTAATATGAGACCAAATAAACCTAAAAGTAAAGTTGATTACGCCGAATTCCTCGGACATGCTAACTCCTGAATCATCTGATTAAGTAACCATTTAAGAACTTGGAGATAACTAAATTGACTCGCAATAAGTAAAAAAAAAACCACCAAATGCGCGCCGGCACATGCAATTAGTCATTTTAATCGCATTTCTCAAAGAAGAAAAACATAAAATGCAAGAATCGGAAGACAGAGAACGAAGGAAAGTTTCTCACCTGAGTGGCAAAATCCTCGAGGATACCATCTTTACTAATACCATGCTCAAGGCAGAGTTGCTTCCAAAATTCCATACCGATCTGGTTCCCGCATTGTCCAACCTGTAGAGTTATGATTTCTCGAGGCATTCTGGTGGCTTATTCTGAACAATCTGTGTCGAGAAAAACTAGGGTTTGGAATCGAGAGATAAAAAGAGCGAGAATCTGGCGCGTAGGGTTTTTCAAAAAATGAGGGAAGGGGGCACTGAGAGTGAGTGAACGACTTTAGGAAGATAATGATATGTTGACTGAGCTAACTCGTCAACTCGGGAAAAAATATGTTTTCTTCTTTTTCAATCTCTTGGACCTCAACCTTCAGAAGACTGATTCATAGTTGGGCCTTTCATTTTGCCTGATAGCCCAACATTAGGCCCATTTATCGATACTGCATATAAAATGAAATGAAATGGCGTGCATTCTTGATTCTAAAGGCATATACTAATTTTAGGCTATATGAATGTCTTTTTCATAAAATCATTATAGAATAGAGAGAGATTTTGGAGAACTACAACAATCTATTAAATGAAATATATTAACTAGCATATAAATTGTATCTTCGGTTTATAAAATTCATGTTGTTTTTATACATAATTTTTTTGAAAACTTATCATTAACATTAGCACTACGTGTCTTTATTGATTTGCTGGAATAAAATTTCTCGTTAATCTTATATGTTTAAGTATTACCCCCACCCTCACAAAAAGAAAAAGAAGTAGAAATTCAGACATTGACGGGGGTTGCATACAAACAGTTTGGAGGAAAGCCTTGGTTTCAACGGTTCATTTTACCCATTTGTGCCATTGGCTTTCTTTTCATTTTTGGTCAAATGTTGGATAACTTTTAAGTAGAACTAGAACTACGCCCTTTCACTGTATAAATTATTAATTTCTAACAGTTGTGCCAATAATAATCACCATTTGAAGCAAATAAGGAGTATTCAGTTATTTGGTAGATCACATCCATGGAATATAATAACAATATTCACCTGACTTTACGCTTATTAAACTATATAAAAACTGGTGATTTATTGAATCATGATGAGCAAGTAAAACATGTTTGTCAAACAGGTTCAAGTCGGTCAAATTTGAAATTATATTAAAAGTTTTGTAGTAGCAGAAAAAAAATGTTTCGAACACGAGTAGTTGACTTTAACTAAAATTTTTTGTTATGATAAATAATTGAATAAAAGTTCGGTTACTTTCTTTTAAACAAAAATAATGTATGAACAAATTATTATGTGTTAATTTAATGAGTAAGAAAAATATAGGGTTGATGTATATAGTGCTGACTTAATTTTTACAATTTAGTTGTTGAACCTAAAGTATTGTTGACTTTAGTTTTATCTTGCTTAAACCCCACACCCAAGCCTATTTCACTTAACCCATTTCCTTCATAATCCTGGCTATTAATTGCCTCCTTATTTCTGCTACTGCCTTATCTTTTTCTCTTCTCTTCTTGCGCCTCTTTTTTCCTTCTCTTCACTGAAACCTCTTCTTTGTTAATCGATAAGCCATGTGCTCGATTAAAGTCTAGAAGCTTCCTTGGCACGTGAGAACTGCAAGTTGACGGATTTTGTTGAGAAGCGATTACTGATTTTACCTATAAAAGAGAAGAGATGAGGGTTGTTACGGGTATGCTTGTTGGTTTCGTTGTTTAGGGTTGCATGTTAGTTTCTTTGGGTTGTTAGCCATGGTTGTGAGCTTTGTTATTCAGTTTTCTTCCTTTTTGTTAAGCTTCAATAGTTTCAGTTTATTGTTGCTTGTTCTTGAGAGATTCTGGATGTTAATGGCTATAATCTTGTACCTTGACTCTTTCTTTGCCATTCAATAAAACTACCGAAATCCTTTCCCTTGGATTACCCTTTAAAAGAGTGGCCTATTTCCGTAAGTCCACTCGAGGGAACCAAGTAAAATCTTGTGTTCTTTAGTTTTTCTGCTGAATGAATGTTTATATTGATTTTGATTGAATCTGTAAATTCGGTATTTTCGGGTTTAAATCCCAACAATTGGTATCAAAGCGTTTTATACGATTCTGAGTTTTAGTTTCTTGTAGATCTGTAGTTCTGTGAATTGCATGTGTTAAATCCTTCGGAGATTTAACAATTTCTGTGTTGCGAAGGATAATATGTTTTAAATCCTTTTTTTAAAGTTGTTTTGATTATTCTTCTCATCTATGTTTCTATGTGATTTGTTATTTTGATCTTGAGATGCTGAGTTGTCTTTCCCTGGCACGTGACTCTGAATTATGGAGCCTATTTTTGAAAGTATTAGTCTCTATCATTTCTAATCTATGCCTGTTTTGATTTATTTGGAAATCGTTTTTCCGCTGTGCCAGAACTTGGTTGTAATCGTTTCTGGCATGTGATTAGTTGCTTTTTCTTGCCTTTGTATAACTGTTAGTTGATTAAGTTTTAAAGGCTTGTAAGATCCACTGCCATGTTTTAATCTCTGTTATTGATCTTTCATTTCTTCTTTGTGAGAGGTTTTTTCTTTCTCTGGATTCCTAGATGTTCTTGGATTTCTCAGAGTTGTTAGATAGTCTTCTTCAAAGGTATGTTTTATGAACCTTTTTGGAAAATCTAGTATTACTCACTTTTAAAGGAAGAAATGGAATCACTGTAAGTATATTCTAGCTTTCTGATCTATTTCTGATTCGAAGCAGTATATCTGTCATCAATGATTGTGAATTTTTCTGGTTGTTTAAGCATGTTTCACTTTTTATTTTATCCTGGTTAGTGGCATGGAATTATGTCAGTATTATGCTTTGTTTGATTTAAATGAATTGTCTATCCATTTCTGTAAAATCAATAAAAGCATAGTTTTGTTTAAGTAATATTTTTTGTGGTTTAATTTGTTTAAAACTATCGCATTAGAGTTTGGATATGAATAATAGTATGTCAAGGATATTTGTGTTTCTGCTTATTCTAAATATTCTTTATTATTTCATGAGATTATGTGTTGTATGCTTAAGATTAGTTGTACATCTAATTGTTTGAGTATAGTTTCATGGTCTTAGTTATATTCATATGTTAACTGAAATGGTTCTAGTTTTGGCAATTGTTTGAGAAGCATGTATCTTGCTGTGATTGTTGTTTTAAGGTTTTATATCAGGAGCAATGTGTGCAGTATGAGTTCCTGGTTCTTTGGAATGTTCATGTTTGCTTCTCTGAAGTTATTTGTTTTGGATATTCTTATTGCTAGTTTAAGTTAATGGCCTAGTTTTTTTTTCTTATTAAGGTATTTTTTTAAGAATAGTTTATTCATGTTAGGCTATGTGTTGTCTTGTTTAGCAGCAAGTTTATCAAGTGGTGTTTAAGCATGTATATTGCTTGTTATATGTATATAATAATTTCATTTTTTGGTTCTTAAGCAAGTTTTTTCGGGTTCAAAATAGTTTAATCTCAAGTATACCTATATTTTTCTTTAATATTTAGTTTGGAAATGATTGCTTGCTTTTACTATTTTGTCATTTCTGAAGTTACCTTAAAGAAGTTGGACATATCTTATTTGAGATTGTATTATTGTTATGTTAAGTTGGCTTTGGAATCATGTTCTTGAAATTGTGTTATATGCATAAGTTTATGTTTAGCACTAGTGTAAAAGGAGCTGTTTCAAAAAGGTTTTAATCCAAGTTTTGTAAAATGAGAAATGTTTTTATTATTAAATATCATATTTTAGTATCATTGCTTGTTTTATGTCTAAATGCGCAATAGACTTAGTTTTAAGCAATAGTTTACTAGTTAAGAACCTTTGTTATTCTTGTATTTTCTCTGTTTGTTTCTAAACTTGGATAATCTTGTTTTTGGGCTCTCCTTTTCAGTATTCAATGCTATTATCTTTGTGAAGGTTATGGTTTATTATATTGTTTGGCATGATTGTGTTTTATCATGGTTTTGGCTCAATATAATAACTTTTTTAAGAGGAAAGTTTTCTTCTTAGTCATCATGTTTTTTTAAAAAAAAAGGCCTGTATGTATGTTTTAGCTCAAGGTGGAGTCTGTAAGTGTGTTAAAATTCCAGTTTATCTTGAGTCTGTTCATGTTCAAGGTCTTTGTTGTTTATGGTGAATTCTTGTTTCTGTTGTGCTATGTTATAATAGCAGTAAGGCTGAGTATTTTTGCATAGTTTTTTTTTTTGAGCAAGTTTGATTGATTTGAACTTTAATAGGTTGCTAGTTATAACCGGTTTGCTCTGTTAAGCCTAATAAGCTTGTTTATGCATTTGTTGTATTGCCTTGTTTAATCTTCAGGGTAAAGTTCAAAAACATACCCTATGGTTTGGCCGGTTTGCAAAATAGTACTTGTGGAATTTTTTTTTGCAAAAGCATGTCATGGTTTCAAACGTTAGCAAAAGATAACTTTTTTTCAGACACCGTTTAAAAAGCTGACGTGGCAAGGGGCAAAATCATCCAACCCAAAAAGCCACCCTATAAAAGGCCCAAATTCAGACAGTCAGATACTGTACTCTAAATTTCTCTTCAAGTCACTGAGTTACTCTTCATCTTCTTCCTTTCCAAACACATTCAAACCTAAAAATCCAAAATCTAACGTTGCTTTAAGCGGAATAACAAAATCGTGTATCAATCCTCGCAACTGAAAGCCATTCCTCGCCACTGAAACTCTAGTTTTCGAAAGACATTTAGCGTGTACAGGGAAGGAGTTCAAACGTATCATCACCACGTCATCAATACCTTGGATAACAAGGTAAACACCATTGCAACTTCAATCTATCTGAAAACCATGGCTTTAGTTTAAAAATCTTTGTAATCCTGTGTTAGGGTTTTTACAGATTTCTAAAAATGCAGTGAGGTTGAAAAAATTGACATGTTATAATGAATATTCAATGTAATCAATAGTAATGTTGTGTAATATAAGTGTATGTTAGTTTCATGAATTTTGATACGGTTATGGTTTTAATCTGATTTGATCTAGTAAGGGTTTATAAAGGCTTGCTGCAGGTTTATAAAGAACAACAAAATGTTAGTTTTTAATCACATTTTACAATTTTGTGAATAATAGGTTTAATTTTGAATGTTAATTCATCTAGTAATGTTGACAACTGTTTGATACTAATTATTAGCGATGGTGAATTCTTTTGAGGTTGTTATACATTATGGCGGACATTGGTCCGTTGAATGGGATAATGAAAATGATGAGATTGAATAAGTAGGGGGAGAGACTAGTTGGTTCAAGCACGATATGGATAAATTTGGTTTTTTTTATTTAGGACGTGTTGCTGCCCAGTTAGGATATGAGAGGGGATGTAGAATGTGGTTCAAGATTAGGGGTATTTCGGGTTTCTATGGATATGAAGAGATAGTGGATGACAAGAAGTTGGAGTTGATGAAGTTTTTTAACAATAATGACTATGA